>JAMKCH010014786.1:0-145858 GCA_023653785.1 Ophioderma brevispina | reverse complement strand
GACGATGTCAGAACATTTTCGCTAATATGGCTTCGTGTATGGCAACAACAAATTGTACTAAATATCTACGAAATTATTATGAGCAAAGAGAATGAAATATAATTTGATAACTTGGCAGCAGGCGAGCTTTGTGTGCTTTGGTATAGCGCTATACAAGTGACCCAACTCAGGTTAATTATATTAAGCGTGGCGTGCTTTTCAATATCTCCCTATCGATGTTGTAAAGAAGTTCTTTGTTCTTTTTGCACTTTCAACCGTGGCCTGTGGCTGTAAACTCTGCAGCCGTGGTTGTGGCCTGTAAACTCCGGTTAAACATTGCCTAATTTCTCGCAAATTAATGCAGTAACAGATTCAGTCAGTTCATACTTAGTCAGAACCCTTGGACCGAGCCTTATCTTGGGCAAGGGTATACCTAATGACCCCTATGTGGCCGTTACCCACCCCATTTTTCACCGCTGTTTTTTGTTTATACAAACATTTTGTTTTTACAGCCTACTGTGCAAAAAAGTCCCATATTATTATCTTTGAGTAGCCAACTACCTCCACATCAACTTTGAAGGCATACCCTAACCGCGTTCTAGCTCGAAAGGTACATTCTTTTCGCTGAAAATGACCGGAAGGTAATGTGGAAGATATATACATGTATATATGTATACATTATAACATGTACTGTTTTTTTCCTTTTCCCTGGAGGAAATGTTTCACTAGTACAAAACCACCGTCTCGCACACCTTCGGAAAGTAAGGGTAAACGGGGTTCTAAGGAAGGTTCATAAATACTTTGGTGGGGGAGTTGGAGCTTCGGACATAAAAAAGTTTTGATCCCCCTTTCTTTTTTAGGTTCGAAAAATGTTTGATCCCCCTGTTTAGGGTCTCTTTAGGGACAAAAAGCCATACAAATTGCAGGACATGTACAGAATCTATAGGAAGGCTGACCAGGGTGTGGGTCCCCAGCCATCTCTATTCAGAGGTGGGGCTCTGGCTAGTCAAAGTAGAATTGACGATTTTGCGGTCATTGCGACTAGCAAGTTGCCCATGGTTTGGGGTGGTCCTCTTCTCACAAAAAGCACGTAACCCTTCGCAATAACCACTTTGTATTACGTATTTTTTCATGCAAAATTAAAGAACCATTGCTATTTTTTAAGCTGGGATTCACCACAAATACCAAGTTGCAAGTTTTGGGTCGGTCTTAAAAATACAATCTGAATCATGTTACTTAATAGTTTTATTTGTTTTTAAGGAATATTATCATATGTATAACATACATGTGTCACGTATCTCAATTTCTGTCAACTTCTTGAATTTTCTAAAACATATTGTCAGGGGGATTTTACAATATCCGATTGTACTGCAATCAAAAGTGAAATCGGGATAATGTTAGGAAAATTGTTTAGAAGAGATTGATTGGTGTGGATGACCCTTGGTGGGTGCGGGAGGGGTGGAATTTGATCCCCGCAACAGTCGCTTTCCTAGATACATTTCCTCTTGCAAAGATAACACCATTTGAAATTTCCAATGGGCCTCCCACAATAAATGAGAATGCTTGAGATGGGGCATTAACGGTATTAGAAAGTAATCTTAAAGTTGCAACGAGAGATTTCACATATCGTTGTCCCCTTAAAAAATCGCAAGTACTGATTTTCGCCCTTAGGTAAAGCTTGTCCCTTAAAATCATCCCCATCGGAAAGGATTAAGCTTGAGAACTGTTTCTTTTGGTACAAAAGTTGGGAATTTTTATTTTTGTATAGAGAGCAAATACGAATTCAGCCGATGTTTTTCAATTGAATACAAGCACTCCAAATCGTCGCCTTTTTTATCTCTCTTTTAAGACATTTCTGTAGCGAAATACAAGCAGAATCTATTGATTGTCTAATCTACATGAATTAACTAATATGACACAAATTTGGGTGCCTCCCACAAAAAAATCCCCCCTCTCGTTGCAACCTTAATTGATTGGTAGGTTGTTTTGATATAGAATCGAAGCATTGCATAGGAGTTCTACCAATCGATAAAACCTCAATTTGACAAAATGCTGATGGACAAACAATTGTTGCGAGGCTACATTGCATTCACCAAGGTTTACTTGTTAAAAATGTAGTGAAGTGTTTCTGGACTAAAAAGAGTAGGGTGGCCCACACTGTAACATGGACCGATTTTATCGGGGGTGGGCAACATGGAAAGGTCGCTCCGTGTAATATTCGGTTTTCAAGACACTTTTCTAATGGAAAGGTGGGCTCTATGGCAAGTGGCTAGTTGCCTGTGTCCCCTGCTGTAGCATTAAGAAACATGGATTAGTCTTTTTGACTGCATGTGGGCTGTGGCTGTAAACTCTGCAGCCGTGGTTGTGGCTGTAAACTCAGGTTAACAATTGCTCATTTCTCGCAAATTAAAATGCAGTAACAGATTCAGTCAGTTCCTACTTGTCAAACCCTTGAACCAGGCCTACTGGTAGGTTATACCTAATTACCCCTATGTGGCCGTTACCCCCCTACCCACCCCCAACCACCCCACCGGCCCCTGCAGCCTCAAGCGCCAGAAACCCCGCGACCCGCTCCCCCCCCCAGCACTCCCCCGGTCAGCCCCCCCCCCGAACGCGAAGCCGGATTGGGAGCGACCCCCCATTTATTGTCCCCGCCCGTTCCCGGATCGCTGTTTTTTGTTTAGAACAAACATGTGTTTTTTACAGCCATACTGTGCAAAAAAAGTACCAATAATTATTATTTTTTGAGTAAATAACCCGCCCACCAATCACTTTGAAAAGGCATAACCCTAACACGCGTTTCCTGCTCTAAGGGTACATTCTTTTCGCTAAAATGACCGGAAGGTATGTTGGAAATATATACAATGAAATGTATACATTATACATGTTATGTGTTTTTTTTTTCCCTGGAGGAAAGTTTCACACTAGTACACACAACACCCCGCCCCACCCCACCTTCGAAAGTAAGGGTAAACGGGGTCTAAGGAAGTGTCATAAAATACTTACTTTGGGGGGGGGTTGGGGTTTGGATCTTCGGACATCAACAATTTTTGATCCCCCTTTCTTTTTTAGGTTCGAAAAAAAATTTTGATCCCCCCCTGTTTAGGGTCACTACTTTTATGGACAAAAAGCACAGACAATTGCAGGAGACATGTACAGAATCCATAGGAGGGCTGACCGGGGTGGGTCCAGCCAGCTCTTTCAGAGGTGGGCTCACAGGGTAAGGTAGAATTGACATTTTGAGGTCAATTGCAACTAGCAAGTTTCCCAGGTTGGGGTGGTCCTCTTCTCACAAAAAAGCACGTAACCCTTCGCAATACTCACTTTGTATTTACGTATTTTCAAAGCAAAATTGAAAGAACCATTGCTATTTTTTAAGTGGTTGCACCACAAATACCAAGTTGGCAAGTTTTGTGGTAACGGTCTTAAAAATAAAAATTAATGTTACTTTCTGTAGCTTTTTTTTTAATGAATTATATCATATGTATAATCATCCGTTTTCACTTGTATCAATCCATTTCTGTAAACTCTGGCGATTTCTAAACATATTGGGCGGTGGATTTTACAATATCCAGTGTACTGCAATCAAAGTGAAATTGGGATATTGTTAGGAAAATTGTTTAGAAGAGATTGATTGGTGTGGATGACCCTGGGTGGGTGCGGGAGGGGTGTGAACTTGTTAGAGCCCTCGCAACAGTCTCTTTCCTAGATACATGTTTCTCTTGCAACGATAACACATTAATTCCAATGCCATAGGGCTCACAATAAATGATAATGCTTGAGATGGGCATTAACGGTATTGAATACATCTAAATTTGCAGATGTAAGGTTTTGTTTTGAATTAGAATCGAAGCTTCATAAAGAGTTCATCACCCCAATCGATAAAACCCCTCCTTGGACAAAAATGCTGAGGGAACAAATTGTTGCAGCTACATTGCATCACAAAGGTGAGCTTGTTAAAATAGTAGTGAAGTTTTTTCTGGACTAAAAGAGGAGGGTACCACACTGTGGACATGGCACACCGATTATGCGGGTTTGGGCACAGTAAGGGCGCCTCATGTATCGGTTTTGCAAGACCCATTTTCTAATGGAAAAGTTGATGTTCCCAAATTGCAAATTGGATATACTTTGTAAAGTTATGTTTTGAATGAAGCAAAAATGTCCCTTAAAATTTTAAAAAAAAAAAAAAAAAACAGGGTGAAATTTTTTTTTGATCCCCCCACAAATTGTGCCAACCCCCACCATAGTATTCATATACCACTCCCGTAATCAAATTGCTTTCTTTTTGTGGGGCGAATGGGGGGGGGGGCACATTTGCGAGACTACACAACTATTTTGCACAATACAAATTATGATCTAACAATAAATTTTAGTCCGATTTACACCATTAAAGCGGTTGTTATTGATGCAATGGACCAATATTACATTTAACTTCTACTGGGTGGATCAATAATGCACTTGAGCGACGACTCCCTATACATAGCAAATACATCAACCGATACAGATTTTATAAAAGTAGATTAATATTAAATTGAGTGCTGGTAAATCAAAATAACCACCTGCTATTTGATATAACAGGTACGTTCTTTATTTACGTTTTTAATTACATTAGAATACCTTTGGCAAAACCATGGTGACGAGTACCACGTTCCATTTACTGTATTCTATGAACAAAGATGGATGGTAGAAAGAGTTCCATATTTTCACCCTTTATAAAGTTTCTTAACAGGAAACAAATAATTCCTTATACCAAAAAAAATACCCTTACCATAAGGCCAAAGATAAAAAGAATTAGTTTCTGTAGTAAATTCGAAGGGGTTACATAGGAACTCTTGCTTCAAAAGTGACTAATAAGGAGTCTTTCTCTTTGTAGCATAATGCCTAACCCAGTATATCAAAGGTGATAGTATCAATGAAATTTCAATTAAAAGCAGCACATTGCAAAAGCTGAACAAATTTGCATTTATGACTCTTATTCATTGGCACCGGTGTTCGAAATCGTCCGAACCTCCGACTATTTTTCTCTTTCGTTTTATTACTTATGATTTCAATGGACTGTTATTGGATCGAATCTGAGCTGCCAATCTCCTAAGGGTAATATGTTTTATTTGCTTTTTCCGCTTTTCTTCGGACAAAATGTACAACTTCAAGAATTTCTATGTCCAAATATATATATGTAGGTAGATTAGACGCACAGTTTAAATAATTCCGGTTCAATAGTTCATATGAGGGTAAAACCATTGTGTATCCACCAAATTAATTCGCCTTTAATACGTGATTAATGTCAACTATCTCGCTCCATTTTTCTTTTTCTCATTAGGACACAAAAATCATAAATTTAACCATCGACTGCACTCACGACCGTACGTTTTTTATTCTATTTCTCATTTAATTCCAATGAATTAATGCACCTGGCATGTTCTCACTGTTTAATTATTCCTTGAAACCACGGCCATAAATTGGCTTGCCGTAATTGGTAGCAGGTGCAAATGTAGAACAAACTTGGTCGATTATTTTTGTTCTTCTTGTTATCAAAGCTTTTCTGAGTTTCGGAGCGATGGTCCTAAAAAATGTTTTAGAGTATCAACACAATGTATCACACCACATGTATTTTAATTATGGATTTACTTTTAATAACATAGTTTTGGAAGATGAATTTCTCACCTGGAATTCATCGGACTTTGAATAACTGACAATACTTTAAACCAGCTACATTATTTGAAACCAGATATTTACTCTGGAGCAGAGGTATTTTTTATTAAATGGCTTTTATAATATATGAAGTAATTATATTAAACATTTGTGTTCGACACACATCCCCAACCCCAAAAATTCGGAAAACTCCATTTGTTTATGTCAGAAATTGTATTTAACTATAATAATTCATTTATTCACATCCTGACCACCCACCCATTGTAACCTTTCCACGATTTCTACAATTGTTTACATTGTTGACCGTAATATTTTGTGTCAGAATTTTGCTTCTTATTATTAACTTATTTTTTATGTATGTAAAATCAACAAAAAAGGCGAAATTTCCCTCCCTGGATATTAATTGATATTTTGGATTAGTCCACAAGCACTGAACTTACATTCACACAACTGTTACGCACGCTCAAAAAGTAACAGACATTAGAGTATGTCCATTATGTAAAAATATATTTCTGTTCTCTCTTGCACTCTCTTTCCTCTTTGCGCTCTCTTGGCACGCACGAACGTACGGTAATTAAGGCTAAATCAATACTTAGCCCAGATGATGACTTGGTCCTCGGAGTGTTAGTAACAAATTACGTAAATAAAATCCAGACCACGCTAACGGATCTGTTTTTTTTTGTCTTCTAATTAAAAGTATGCTGTGTATTCCACAACAATACTCATAATGTACTCTTTTCAATGAGAAGTAATATCTCCGAGCACATTTCGATAAGACCTTGCGGGTACAACACGATGTGGCACAATTTTTTCCCAGGGTATATAAAACCAGGTCTTTTAGTTACGGGCGGGATATGGATCATACCATTTTTCTTGGAGCAACTAATAAGATAGAAAAAACAGACTGCAAGGCCACCTTCCTCCCATGTTTTAGCATCAAAGTGCGCTTATTTCGTATCATCAAATCACTCGTTTTGTATCCAAGTCCAACTACTTAATATATTGAACAATGGGGTACTCTGAAAACCGCGATAAATTCTGAGAATTTTTTTCTTGTTTTGGCTCGCGGTAAGTGCTTCTCCTTCACCTATAAAGTCCAATATATTTATGTTTTGACGCCTAACAAATTGAAAAAGAAACAATTTTGGTGTTAATATACTGTGAAATGGTCCAAAAATAATATATCAACCTAGGTGTGGAAACATGTTGAACATGTCGAATAAGGGGAAACATTTGTACAGGGGGTAAAAAAATTGAAATGCTTTGAATTGATTAAAACAAATAACCTTTTATTTGGGCTAACTCATGAGGTATATTTTGGCCTTATCTATCTATAGTTTTAGTGCCAATAGTTAGGTCACCTAACCTACACGATTTTGTTTCGAACCTGGTTTTTGTAAATTGTTCATAGAGTAATTTTCATAGATTCTTTGTTCGACTATAAAATTACAGAGCTATGAATACTGACCTGCCATATACCATGTAGCAACTCTTCAACTACACCTGCAGATAGGGCAAAATATAATGTATTTGATATTTGTCTGATTCAAATGACCCATTTGGGTGTTTATTGTTTCGTGATATTTATAATAAGAGCAGGTGCTCAAATTTGGGCAGTAATCGGGACCCGATATCCCGCCCGATATATATTATCGAATTATAAATAATTTTTACGTGACTATTTACTTGGACTATGTCTTTGGTGGCCACAGCATGAGGGATCTAAGAAATAACAATTAACAATAAATGTCAATTACACAAAGTAACCTAGAAATAGAGGCAGAACATTTATATTCGAATTAGGACCAAAGAGGCACAAATTGACACTTTTTCCCCTTCCCCAGAATATAAATGATGATCAAACTATTGTTAACATGTGTTTTCTAGAAAGTCCAATCTACAAATACATGTGTATTGCATACATGTGTTACTATGTCAAGGACAAATACGAGTCGGGAAAGTATTTATCCTTTGCGAGTCCCTAGGACCCTCCCCTTTACTGAGTGGTTAACATCGGTCTTGCGGCCTTGAATTACATAATACCAACAAACAACAAAATCACAGAAGAATCGGGTGCAGATGAATGAGAGTCCTAATGCCCGACTTTCTAGACGCAAGAAAAAGCACGCATCCCGAATACCTTCTCGAAGATGTGGAAAGTTAGGCTATGTCTCTTTAATATGCATACGCACCCGCGTAAACCTGAAATTTAAAGGTCGTTATTATTTCACAAATGAAGTCGTTCTCATAACTTTCTATAATATAAAAAATCTATCTATCCACAATTCAAGATTCCAGATATATAACCAGAGTCATTTGTGGAGTACACTCCGCGGCACAGTTATTTGGTACTTCGCCGCCCCCCGGCAATTTTTACCAGTCATTGTCCCGTCTACATGAAATGGTTTTCCTTATGACCTCAAATTTGTTTCATGACATTTCTATCCTGGTCATACATGACGATAAAATCAACTTAATATATTGCATGACTGATTCTATTGACGGAGAACAGAACAGGTCAGCAAAAATAATAATATATCTAGGCGACGTATAAGACAAATTTTATGTTTAACACGCAATACTAAAGAAGTTCGCCGTACCGTAAATAAAAAAACAACGATAGCTTTTATTAGGTTTATCCACCCATGGATTTTGTTTTTTTGATTGACAGTTCACACACAAGTCAATAACTTTTGAGAAATATATGAGAAAGGTGGCGTTGTCTTGTGGTTACAAACTTAGATCTGGAGCAACGGGTCCTCGGTGCCTTATCTCAGGGGGCAACTTGGGAAGCTCAATTCTGGATTTAATTTGTATAACCAGCTATTGATTAAAAATCATGATTTTTTTTATCTTTTTTATTCTTATTATAATAAAATAATGGCTGAAATGGCAAAATAATTGCAACGAAACAATGTTGGTGTTGTTTATCCTTAGATAACAGACCCCCCAAAAAGTACCGCAGCATGTCTTAATACCCACATAGGTTACACCCATTGGTCTTTGCACAAAAAACATACAATTAGGGAAAAAGAAAATGAGTGGAAAAGAGCGGTGGAGAAAAAGGATGACGATGAAACGTAGGGCGCATAACGAGGGATAGCAAATAAAAGGAGAGGCGGGGAAGGAAAAGGGGTAGGGCAGGTATCTCTCCCTACCTATCGTTTTCGTTTCCTTCCGTAAATTTTGATACCCTTCGGCCCACACATTGGCGACAATATTGCCAACACAATGCCCATTAAAAGAAAATCTCTCCCTTTTAAAAGTTTGCCATAAAAGGTATAGCCATTGATTGCCATTCAGTGAAAGACCGCATTCTTCCGTGGAATGGGTGTGTCACTTATGCATGGGTTGTGTATTTGTCAACCGTGTAATAATGTCTTAGGTGCAACTTTGAAATGTGACACATTTTTCTTAAATGACATTGTGTGGCGATTTTGGATCACACTGAAGCAAGAAAGGGTGTCAAATTTGCAGAACAAAACATACTAGTGATATCATTTTATGTTTTTGCAGAGACCCTGGTTTGTAACTTATGTGGGTATTTACACATGCTGCGTTACCTTTTTTTGGGGTCTTTAAAATGAATGAGAGAATAACATATCCAAGTCTAGAAGTATGAGTAAGTCGGAGAACATGAATTTTGCAGGGGGGGGGAAGGTTTGTACAGGGGGAAATGCAAGTAAGGTTAAAGTGTACTGAACTCATACCACAGTTTGCCATATCTTTTTGGGCTAGCTACAGTTTAATAGTTATAGGGCAATAAAGTTTCACAAGGTCATCTTGGGGTAAAATGTTTCAAATGCTTCGATTCTTTTTTCAAATGGTCAAAAATTCTTCATATGTTTCCAAGGACCAGGGAATATAATACTAGCATTCATTTCACCATTTGATCATGTAATTAGATGTCAAAAGGTCAAACGTGCATGGCAAATAATCTTTTCGTTACTGGATATGACCCAGCCAAAAACATTTGAGAACTAGTTTTCGTCAAAACGAAGCACTCAAAGAAAGAATTACCCCAGGATGACCTTGAGCCTCTAATCCTGACACTAATAACTGTTAGAATGGAACCTATATTTTTTTACTCCGCAAACCATATGAGTAAGGTTTCAAAACAATTAGACCTTTTTAACTTTGCCCCTCGACAACAAAATTTACAGGGCGGATCCAGGATTTGAAAACGTCAAACTTACCGGGGGCTGAAGGCTGAACTTGTCAAAAATGGGCTGATTTTGCAAGATTTTGCAAATTAACCGGGAGGCAAGGCTGTAACGCGCCCCCTCCGCCCCCTCCCTCCCTGGATCTGCGCCTGATTTACCCCCCACTTTTTTACATGTTCCCCATTGTATTTTTACTAGACTTTTGATACATAACTCTGTGACCATTTAGAAGTAGGATAACACAAAAATTGTTTCTGTTGCAATCACATTTTCTTGCAACTCTAAAGTTTCTTCTGGCAATTTGGCCTACAGCCCGAATTGAGATGGAATAACAATTAAAATTGTTTTTATATATCCTTAATGTGAGGTCAGGTTTCTTTTGTGAGGGCCTGGTACTGGTATCCTTGTAACCAGTACTACCTGTCCCAGGCCGAGTTGTCGGAAGGCTAACCGTCACCCCCATCGGATTCCTAAGAATCGTGAGGAGGGTAATGGCGGGCGCGGCCATCCAGCACATGCTGGGCCTTGCATGGTGGGCGTGGTTGCCCAACGGCTAGGCCCACCGCCACAACTTTAGATTGACGTCCGGAAGGGCATATATCCGGTCAGATACCCTTTTTGCTTCCAATAAATTCTTATCTTCCTCAGCAGTATTGCTGAGTTGTTTTGAGTTGTTTTGGGCCACCCCCCTCGTTAAAGGGGAAAAAACCGGAATTAAAACTTTGGTTTTAGCACCTAACGTCCCTAGAGGAAAATCCTGACGATCACACCCCGCAAAGATGGAGTTAGCGTTTATTTTTTTCTTGTGTAGTTTGGGCCAATTTCTTTCCCAAGGCAGGAGTCCGTTCCGTGTTTTTTTCCAAAGTTGCATTTAAATGCGGGTAACGGGACGTAGGGATATCCTCCATCATTTATTGTTTTAATTTTGTCACTTTGCCCCATTGCGATCAATATTGCCAACACAATACCCATTATAAGAAAATCTCTCCCTTTTTAAAAGTTGCAATAAAAGGTATAGCCATATTGATTGCCATTCAGTGAAAGACCGCATTCTTCCTGGGGAGTGTGTGTCACTTAATGCATGGTTGTGTATTGTAACCTTGTAATAATGTCTTTAGTTGCAACTTTGAAAATGTGACACATTTTCGTAAATGGACATTGTGTTGGCGATATTGATCACAATGAAGCAAGAAAGGTGTCAAAATTTGCAGAACAAAACAGACTATTGATATCATTTTATGTTTTGTACAGAGACCCATGGTTTGTAACTTATGTGGGTATTTACACATGCTGCGTTACTTTTTTGGGGGTCTTTAGAAATGATGAGAGAATAACATATCAAAGTCTAGAAGTATAAGTAGCGGAGAACATGAATTTGCAGGGGGGAGGGGAAGATTTGTACAGGGGGAAATATAAAGTAGGTATAATTGTACTGAAATCTATACCAACATTTTGCTCATGTCCTAAGGATCAAAAAGGTATAGTTTGCCATATCTGTGGGCTACAGTTTAATAGTTATAGGGCAATAAAGTTTCAAGGTCATCTTGGGGTAAAATGTTCAGAATGCTTCGATTCTTTTCAAAATGGTCAAAAATTCTTCATATAGTTCCAAAGGACCAGGGAATATAATACTTGCACTCAGTTCACCATTTGATCATGTAATTAGAGGTCAAAATGTCAAATGCATGGCAAATATGCATTTTCTGTTATTGGATATGACCAGACAAAACATTTGAGACTAGTTTTCGTCAAAATCGAAGCACTCAGAAAGAATTACCCCAGGATGACCTTGAGCCTCTAATCCTGAAACTAATAACTGTAGATATGGAACCCTATACTTTTTTTAATCCTCAAGACCAGATGAGTAAGGTTTCAAAACAATTAGACCTATTTTACTTTTGCCCCTCTACAAAATTTACAGGAGCGGATCCAGGATTTGAAAAACGTCAAAATTACCGGGGGGCTGAAGGCAGAAACTTGTCCAAAATGGGCTGATTTTGCAAGATTTTGCAGAATTACCGGGAGGCACGCGCCCCCTCCCTGGATCTGCGCCTGATTTACCCCCACTTTTTTACATGTTCCCCATTGTTGATTTTTCTAGACTTTTGATAAATTACTCTGTGACAATTTAGAAGTATGATAACACAAAAATTGTTTCTGTTGCAATCACAATTTTCTTGCACTCTAAAGTTTCTGGCAATTTGGCCTACAGGCCACGAATTGAGATTGAATAAACAATTAAAATTGTTTTATATATCCTTAATGTGAGGTCAGGTTTCTTTTGAGGGCCTGGTACTGGTATCCTTGTAACCAGTACTACCTGTCCCCGGGCCGAGTTGTCGGAGGCTAAACCGTCACCCCCATCGGATTCCTAAGGAAATCTGTTGAGGAGGGTAATGGCGGCCATCCAGCACATGCTGCCTTGCATGGTGGGCGTGGGTGCCCAACGGCTAGGCCCACCGCCGACAACTGTAGATTGACGTCAGGAAGGGCATATCCGGTCAGATACCTTTTGCTCCAATAAATCCTCCCGCAGCAGTATTGCTGAGTGTTTGAGGTGAATCTGGACACCCCCGTTAGTGGGGACAAAACCGGATTTAAAACTTGTGTTTAAGCAACTACAGTCCCTAAGAGGAAAATCGGACGTCACGCAAAGAGGAGTTTCTAGCGTGATTTTTTCTTGTTAGATTTAGGGCCATTTCCTCAAGGCAGGGGTCCGTTCAGTGTTTTTTTCCAAAGTGCATTTAAATGCGGTAGGACGCGTTAGGGATATATTCACCATTTTAGTGTTTTAATTTGCACTTTGCTTGCATATTTTGGATTTTCAATGACATTGCAATGTACTGTAACACTAACATGCAGACCATAATCAATATTATAAGTAGGTTATACTCACTCAATCGGTCGGAAACGTCTCCTACCCCACGGAACAAATCAATGCACGGATTCTTGCATTGTACCACACCAAACACATAAATCTTGGGATTGATATTGATTAGAAAGTTGGAATTGAATTAATTTTGCCATAAAGGCAAACGCTAGAATTCCCGCCCGCAAACTCCAATCAGCAGTACACTCCTCTCTTAGGTATTAAAAATAAAATTAGGAAAGTCTTGTAGATACATGTATATATTGTCACTTTGTGGTAAACGCAAGAAGTCCGTGTGTATTGATGTGTCAGCGTATAAAGATTATTGATTTGATAATAAAGAATTGATTATGGTCGCCGTGTAGTGTGACAATTACACTGCAATGCCCATTGGGAAATGCGTTTTGCAGCGATAGCCCAAATGGATCGGACCTGAAATGGCGGCAAGGAACGGGTCTGATGTGAAATTATTAACAAAAGAATTCGTCATTTCATGTAAAATATACATATCTGGATAATATTTCTAAAGCTAATTCTCAAGAATGTTTCCGACTTACACAGACGCGTATTGAAACCTCGTTGATGAATAAAATCTTTTTTCAGCTATCTGACAATGGAGTTTGGGGTGTTTGGTCAATGTGGATGTGGTCTAGAGGGACAGCATTCTACAACTACACCTGTTGCGATACTCTTGAATACCTTTGGAATACGACTAGTAGTCAAAAGAAACCCATAATTCTATATTAGCTACATGGTTGCTCCTTGAATTCATGCTTTCTACTCATAGCAGTGACGGTTTTCTTTCTCCCGCCTGAATTGGGTTCAAAACTGAATTTCGATCATAATCTGTTAGCACTGGATTTTCCGCCAAAACCTTCTTACCGATTGTCATACCTTCCAATGGGAGAAAACGAAGCCAGTGATCAGTAAAGTAATAGTAACCACAATTTTACTTTTTAGTATCTATCTGCAACTTAACAACCCAAAGTACTTCTACAAATACTACTCCATGTACTACACAGCCACAACCTCTAGCACTAATTAATATGACACTACACTATCTACGTACACTACTATTCTAGTTTTACTACTACTACTAATACTGCTGCTACTGCTACAGTACTACTACTGCTGCTGCTGCTGCTGCTGCTGCTAAATACTACTACTACTACTACTGCTACTACACTACTGCTTACTACTACTACTCCTACTACTATACTACTACTACTTACTACTACTACTACTACTACTCTGCGACTACTAATTACTAATACTAACTATTGTTCATAAAGTATCACCTGTGACTAAGTGTATCTATATATTTCTTTTTCAGGTTTATACTTTCAAATAATGATCGGGCCTCATGGTGGAGTTTATCGGTTATGCCAAACGGGGGCGTGTGATTAATATAAGTAGCAGATCTGGCGAACCCGTTCCAAGGTGATAAGATGGCTGGTGTAGGGGCCTTGCTCTCGTGTTGTGGGCTTGTATTACAGCACTGTGAAGGAGTTTTATGATAAACAAGAAATCGGGCAACCAACAGGGAAGGAGCGCCACATGATGACAAAGAAGGTTATTTATTTGTACAATTCGGATTCATGAAGAAGTCAACAATCCACGGATACTAATACGAAATCAAACAAGTCGAATGATGTAAACTATAATGGGAAAAATACATTTCATCAAACGACTGGAAATTGTAGGTTTAGTAGTTGCTAGATGGTTTGCACTATTTTCGTTCATTTTTTCAAATAACCGACCGTAAATTGCTGATGTATGTTGGGTCAAAAGCTCTAGCGAGTATGATCGTACCGTGGGGGATCTTAGAGATAAATGGAAGTCTATGACAAATTATCATTTGCAGTAATCATTTTTGTTTACATGGCCAATTCTCCGAGATGCATGGCATAGCAGCTATATGTAATCTAATTGTTATTTTTATGGTAGTTTAGTGAGATTTACATCATCGGTTAGATTTTTATAATGCCTTGAAATAAGCCCATTTCTTAACACATTTGAAAGATATATGTGTACACTTGAAACTTAAATAGAATTAACAGACGGTATAAACGGGTGGTTCGAAAGACCAGACCTCGACACAACAGACCCCAGACCTCGAAACACCAGACCCGAAGTGAATTCACTTCCGGGTCTAGTGTTTCGAGGTCTGGTCGTTCGAAAACACCCGGGGGGGATGTCTCGAAACACCAAGACCTCGAAACAAAAGACCTCGAAACATCAGACCCCGGAAGTGGAATTTACTTCTTCTTTACTTCTTCTAAAAAGTCATACGAATATTATGGAGGTGGTGCACGCAATTTACACTAAAAATATGTTAAAAACAATATTAAAGTCAAGTGAATTTACTTCTGGGTCTGGTGTTTCGAGGTCTGGTGTTCTCGAGGTCTGGTGTTTCAAGGTCTGTTGTTCGAGGGTCTGGTGTTTCGAGACATCCCCCGGGTTGTTTCGAAACACCAGACCTCGAAACAAACAGACTCAGACCTGAAGTGATTTCACTTCCGGGTCTGGTGTTTCGAGGTCTGGTGTTTCGAAAACACCGGGGGGATGTCTCGAAACATCAGACCTCGAAACACCGACTCGAAACACCAGACCTCGAAAAACACCAGACCTCGAACACCAGACCCGGAAGGGTAAATTCACTTCCGCGTCTGGTGTGTTTCAGGTCTGAGGGAAGTCTTTTCCATAATTGCAACAATACCCATGGTGATTTGATTGCCCCGAATGCAAGGTGGTGCTCCGGCCCGCAGACCCAGAATATTACTGGAGTGGAAGGAAACAAATAATTCATTAGCAAATTTGCCAAAAGTCAAAATAAAATAACACAACTATCAAACTGATGTGCTAACACAATTGCTCCCGCGGAATTGCTCACACACACTAAAAATGAAGTCCGATACTTTTGCTATTCTCAAAGAAGAAATCTGGTTTCCAACTTGAAAACGTTTGTTAAGGTAAGGATTAAATGAAACAATTGTATTCGAGGTTGAAGCAAACCACAGCGTTCAATTACTCCCTATGGAAGTATTCTTGATGTCAAGATTAGCCTCACGAAATAATTTTGTGTGACGGCACCATAAGCTTGTTTTAAAGGCCATTGAGGAATAGCTTTTTCAGTTAACAGAGAGTCAAACACGTTGGAAACCCCTTTTGTGAAAGAGCGGTGCGCCGTACCGGATCTATGAATTAGATAAGAATGTCCCCGATATAACCTTAAAGGCTGATTGTCGATTTTAAAATATAATGTGTTTTTTTTTTTATTAATGAAAGTAGTCAAAAGAAATAAAGAAAGTCATCTAAAAACCAATTGAGACGAATCTGATTTTTTAAAAGAAGTTTTGTATGGATAACGGTTTTGTCATAGTATACTATGGAACAAATATTACGATCAGGGAATTTTATAAACAAAAGTTAAGATTTTCTAAGAACTTCGATTTGAGAGAAGCTGTTTCCCACAGTGATCTACGGAGAGCAATATGTATAGCAAAAAAAAAAAAAAACACTAGGGGGCATTCTTCTATCTGTTGTTTTGTATCTAAATCAGCAGGGCACTTACGGCAAAACCAAGTGTAATGATAATAATTATTAAAATCATAATAATCGTGTGTTCCCGCATACGAACTGGTCATTTCTTGAAAATTCTAAAATGTCAGTAAAATACCTTTTCCACCCACAATATCAGTGACCTAATGGATACACTAACTTAGCGACCCATGGAGCTCACTCAGCTAAAATATTCAACAATCGACCTTGTATGTGAAGGAGAAAACACTTTAGATCCTTTTCATTTTAGATTACCGGGCCATTGTGTTATTATTGTTTCGCAGTTGAAAAGATTTCACGTGTTAGACTATCCAGTAAAGGAAACTATTCGAGGTTGATTTCACATCTAAATGCAACAACATTCTATTTCTAAAGCATAGGCCGACTATGATATCTTATTCAATTTTGTGTATAGTCACTTTGTAGGGGGCCTAGCTTTAAGGTATACTTTATGTAGCAAATATATTTAGATTAGAAATGTCTGGACCTTCGAATGACTAACAGCATATCTTCGCATATATTCCGTCGGAAGTGAAGGGAATCAATCAACGAGTAAAATGATATTTTATCCTTTTCCTTTTTATTTTTTGTCATTTTTACCCCTCTAACTCCAAAACCAATGGGTCGTTAGGTGGTACAAACTATACATTTTTTTGGAATCCTTATGATAGACATCGTACAACACCCCATAATGCATACCTAAATATAACAACATGATTGGCGGCTTTTAAAAATTTTGACCCTGTGTAAACTTAATTGGCCCCGATGAAAAAAAGTGATAGTACTACCTACCCTAGCATTGATGTAGAGGGTCCCATACTAACTACCACAACGGTGTTAAACCTTTTATGTAGTGGGGGTAAACGAACTCTTTAAATAAGGGGCCCCTATGATATTTGGCTCCTTCTCTATCAGTATCTATTAAAATCATGCATACTAAGTAAACAATAATATCTCTCAATAATACTGTTTTATGGGGTAATGATATATAAGATGCAATAACCCGAGTTCTGTTGTTTAGAAATATACAAGCTGGGAATGACTTTTTTGAATGACCTTCGCATTGGAAACCGATTCCCAATTTACGAATTGTGAATATATTAAAATGTTATGTATAACTTGTTTAACTTACACAAGTTGATTAAGGCAAGTCATGCAATTTCCAACCCGTTGTAAAGAATAATAAGGATCGAGAAAGACCGGAGTTAGCTTTGAAAAAAAAAGAATAACTCTATTTTATGTTAGTGTTTTGAGATAGCTGTGTTGTTTCTTGCTCAATTCGAAAGACATCTATAGATTGTTGAATCTAACAAACATAAAAGCCTTCTGCATTATTACTGAGAGGATAAATTTAATATGTAAATTAAATTGTGATAACTTCTTATATGTTCAAACAGAGAGATAGAGTTCAAAACAAGATAACTTACTTCCAATTCATTATTTTATTAATCTCATATACCTGTAAGTGTAATCTCATCTACGAATGGAACTTTCTGGAACAGATGAAATGTAACTTTTGTAATGTACTGAAGATTATGACCATTTTTTGTATTGTGTCTAAAAATAAATTATTTTGAAATCAGTTTAGGATTGTATATATCCTTAATAAAGTCTTCCTCAGAAGTATGTTTAGAAAAAGATGTTGGAACATAGAAGAAACAATTCTATTTTAATAACGTTTTTAATTTTTTTTGCATCATATTCGATCCATAAAATGAAGATGATATAAAATGAAACAAATCACTTTTTCCTGTTTTCTACTTGTTTCAAATTAGAATTAAAAATCATTGCACAGCTGCAGGAAAAACAAAGAACATTTATATACTTAAGAAAATGAAAATTTTGTGGGACGTACTATATCAAACTACTTGAAATTTTGAAGTTGGAATACTTAATATATATTGTGTGTTTGATATTGTTGAATTTTTAAGGAAATGTTGTTGAACATACTAAATGCAGACTTTTCTCTTGAAGGGTTAAAGATTTAAAAAAATATGAATAGTTTTTAATTACAGTGATGGTATCAGCACTTAGAAGATCTTGCTTCATTCGAGTCAAAGGTTAGAACATAATGTATCTGTTAGTCGTAGTTTACTGAATTGAGGTATGCCGATCTCATTTTTGGAATGCATGTGCTCAGCTTCGGTCTCAAAGTTAATTCGAAGAATAAAGAGGCATTTAACATTTTTCCCTTCACTTAATTATGGATTAAACGGTAATTCTGGTATTTGAGATTGCTATTGGGCTTTTTAAATGCATTGTAAGTTCCTTTAAAAGAAAAAGAACTATATAGGCACCAGAAATCCAGGCACTCTAGTCTATAATTTTACTCTGCATACATAAAATCATGTCACTATAAACATACTGTCTCCTGTATCTCTCCAAGTACAGAAATGGGAAATCATGTAGTAAGAACCTTGTCAGTCTTTGGACTTGCTCAAACAGTACGTTCCTGTGCATACCACCAGTATACACACTAATAACTCACCTTTTGACTTTTCATTGGATAAATGTTGTATTTTGGTAGCCATTTGTTGTAAATATTGGCACTCAAAGCCAGAAAGTAACCGTCATACCAAAATGTAAGTCTAGAAGTTGTATCAAACACCTATACTAAAACAGGAAGTGAAGTGACTTGTATATCCTGGTTTTTAGACCTATACAATAGGTCTATTTATATGCAGCGGCCATTTTGAATTTGAATCACATTCTAACCAACCCCTGGGCTACAACTTAAGCTAGACTTGATAATAATATACTCACCTATATCTCACCTTCAGAGACAGTATTTTTAATAACCTTGAATTATTGTGGATTTTTATTTTTAAGTTTTTGTATGATATTTGGCGGCCATCTTAATTTGGCCCAATTTTACAACCCATTGGGCTAGATTTTATGATTAATAATTAGTGTTAATACACTCAGTTGCAAAGGTCTGTGTAGAAGATCAGGTTTAATGTCGGTTAACTGTGGAAATTACGAATTTATATCTTTTGACAAATTTTAGTGTATTTTTGCGGCATTTTGAATTTCTTGAATTTTGGAAGACCCCCATTGCAATCAAATACAGCAAATGCACCCGGCATTTTTCGTGATCAGCATAAGAAATCATCCTAGAACAATGTCCAAATGCTTTCTACTAAAAAATGGCCTTAAAACATGAATTCTTTTCCCATGAATTTCGTCTTGTCTATTATACAGTGGTTTATTAAATGATCTACGGATCCCCACAGTCTACATTAACGGTCTTGCAACTTCCCGATGTACAGAGGAATTTCGGAAAATTGTATCAGAAGTTTCCCCTTGTTGTTCTTAAACTCGAACACGATGGGCAGGGGTTTTTTTCTTGATTTTGCGCCCTAGAGCAGGTATAATCCCCGAAATCTTGAGTTAAGAGCATGTGCGGAAAATCACCCAACTTCACATAGCAGGAACCTGTTGCTATTGCTATTCAGCAGGTACCGTTATACTGACTCCTGTATACATCTATCCACAATCACAATAATTACGCTTTATCCGTAAACTTTGTAAATTGCAGGTAATAATGCCGGTATCACAGATTCGAATCCCAACCATGGCCTTTATTAAATAAATGATTTCAATATTATTTTTAGAGTAAGATAAACATTACAGGGTTGCAAATACGCGTGAACAATACGTTAAGGAACGTTCAACCCGTTCCACTGAGACCTGCTGTATAGCAGTGATACAATGGGGGAAAAAAAAAAAAAAGTCAGTTATAACAGGTACCTGCTGATAGCATCTTCTAGTTTTCATACACCAATTCCAGATTTTCACATTCCAACACCTCACTGGCAGCCATAACTGGGTGCACCTGCTTGAATTCACCCCAAATGTGCAGATTAATGTAGCTTTTGAATTATAGTTATCACCGTGGTACCGACTGTTACAAAAGATTTGGGTAGGTTTTGGGTTGGAGGTCGGATCAATTCTGACCACCATTTGCTGGTCGGATTTGTCTATAACATGTTGCCTGCTATGTGAATGGGCCGAAAATACAATGAAATAAATTAATGGTGGTCTTTATTAATCATGCATGCGGAGTATCCGCATGATATATTGTCGTTTCCAGCTTCCCTCTTCTTTATAATCAGCGGAGTATCCGCATTGATCTATTGTCGTTCCATGTTTCCCTCTTCTTATATCATGCGGAGCACCGTCAGATATATTGTCGTTTCCCAGGTTTTCCCTCGTCTTCGTCTTCTTCTTTGTTTGACTTGCTTAAAATGCTTCTAGTGCCGAACGGTTTGTCCCGATTGATTGGTCAGAAGGACCACTAGACCAGGGCCCCTATGGCTGTACAACAGATTTTTGATTTCAGGTCATTCAAGAGAAATATTAATTTTTGTCGCAAAATCTAGAAAACCTCCCGTCTCCTTTCTCCTGCAATTCACGAGCTAGAAACGCCAGAATTTGCTACCGCCATCTATCCCCCATCATGGCTTGTACACAGATTGGATCAAGTCATCTAGCAGAGGTAGGGGCAATTTGTACAAAATAGTGGGGGGGGGGGGGGAGGGGGTGGGGGTTTAGTGGGGTTCGTATTCGTGCTTGAATGGTTACCCGGACCCATATTCCTGTAGCCTTGGGTCTTTAAGAGCTAGGATTTCTATGTCCAACAGTAGCTCGCATTAACCTCGAAGAAAAGATTTAAAATCAACTTATTGTCAAGAATCACAATTGATATATAGATCTTTTTGCGCGACTTCTCTTAGAGCCGTGAAGGGTTTGTTTATTGGAGCTGCCGTGACAATGAGAGGACCTTACTTTATCGATAGATGTTACTGTGTTTCTTTTTAGGGGGTGCGTAATTCGGATCGTTCCCTTTAACTCCTTCGAGCTGTTGAGGTGAGTCGTCTTCAATTGCTTACAATCAAAGAATTATTGACTAAACTGATCTGGCACGACCATACCCCAATTCACAAGAGAAGTGGTGTACCAAAGCGTGAATATAACGTATTGCTGCCTAAGCAATGCATTCATGCACATCAGTTTCGAGATCGCGAATGGGTAACATTTCGGTTATGATAGCTCTCGTCACAAACAAACAAAACAGTCAACACAGTCGACTGTCGTCGTCGTCCGTCGTCTTCTTCTTGTTCTTTCTTCTTCCCGTCAAAACGGTCAAACCTACTTCTCCTACAGATATTCTTGTATGATCAGTGACCCATGTATGTGGTGTAGTTTGACACACCCTACAAAAATTACTTAATGAAATTTTTGATCAACGGTCATTTGGGTCACAAGGGCAATTCCTGATTTCACTCTAAAAATGCTACCTCTTTTACAGAGTACATAGTAATGAACACGTGACTCATTTGTGTGGTGTACTTTGAAAACCCCTCCAAAAGTTACTAATGAAATGACGATTAAATGTCGTTTGAGGGGATTTCCGGCCCGAGTTTAAATATCTTTAAAAATCATATCGGCAATCTTCAAGTACTCTACAATTGATGCACTTGCACAGATGATGTTATAAATTCCATCAAGTTAATGCAGGTCATTTCAGCACAAACAATTCTTGCTTTAGAATTGGATTAGGCTAATTAATTACGTGCGCCACTCATTAATGACGTCACTGAACGCCCGGTGACCGTTTTCGGTGAACCAGAATTTGGCTTTGATGACTCACATTCGCACCGAAGTTTTTATGAATGATCCACAAGGTCAATGTTGTAAACCCATGCCGCATCATGAATAAATTTTCCATCATGAGACCTTACTGATCCTCGCAAAAAAAACAAACGAAAACGGCCACTCGTTGCATTTTTTGGTGAAAAATCGATGCTTTTCCCCAAGAATTTATGATTTTACATCTTAAACCTGATACCGGGTGCCTCTTGTAATTAAATTTGCGAATTAGGTACGAAATACAACTAATTATATCGTTAAAAAAAAACCACAGCACATTACTAACGTGATAGCAACTGTCATTGCATTTTTAAGGTCGGGTTTTTGTTTAGAGGTCGGATGCAATATTCACTGTGTTTTCCGAGAAAATTTCAGAAATGTATTTTTTCCCCGTCGTAAACCGCCCACGTGCCCATCATGTGCGCATAGCAATGTTTGAAAATACGGTTTTGGAAATAATATATGTTTCATATAGTGGTTTTTACAAGAAATAAATGACTCAATGTGTCCCTCCCTTATTATTTGTTATGGTGTTTCCAATGTTAGACCTTGTATGGAATTAACTTACTTTGAAATGGCTTATAATTTGGCATGTGACATGCCCTAAATAATCCCCACCACCCTCGAGTTCCTCATAACCTACATTCTGAATCGTGGACCGCAGAACCCTGGGTGGCCCCTGGGATGTTGCCAGCTTGGCGTCGTCCCACTGAAAACATTTGGATCAGAGGCAAGTGCTGAATGACTTTGGGACAACCCGCTACAATACGGAATAATGTAGTTCACTACCTTACCTCATCGTAAAGTTGATTACAGCTCCATACCGCAGTACCACCTCCTTTATGAATGCCACAATCCCTTACTTGCAAAGAAGAAAACGGCGAATTTTTAATTCGAACTTGTCATTTTATAATGGTTAAAAAACAAAAAATGGCGCCAACAGGTGGTCTTACTGTCACTACTAAAGCACGTGTCATCATGTGACGTTTCAGTGACGTGTTTGTATTCGCGTTTCACCCGGCAAAAACACGGATTATGTGTAAATAATGAATTTCGCCTTCTGGCAGAGGGTTTCGTTTCTGATCCGTGACCTCTTTCGCCAACCCAAAATAACAGTCGCGCCCTAGATCAAATACTCTGAAGGACATATGGTTTCCAGAAGTTTATGCCAGTTTTGCAACATGCAACTAATTTTAAACGAAGATAATGGGCCAAAATGACTAGTTAGAAGTCACTCTCACCCTTGTATGCAGTTTTGAAATTGTGTCTTTTATATAGAAATTTTCCATTAGACATAATTCGACCCATTTTTACATAATGCTTATCGCGCCTTCACACATCGTTTGCGTATTCGATGCAACCTCAACTAATTACTAACAAATCCTCATCACTTTTTCCTATTATAATTATCTTACGCCATGTAAGTCTGTTGGAAACCACTAGTTTGGATGGCCAGCTTGGGTGACGAAATAGGATAAGTTTTTGCATAGTATTATACCGAACCATCTACCAAAAAACGTAGGCACGTGGATTTCTAATTTGAGGCAATAACTTAGGCTAACTTGATTTTTTATTACTATTTCTTGGCCTGGCACACCCCTGCATTATTTTATTTTTTTCCAAAGCTGTCTATTTTATGATGGCGGTGAATCGCTGGCAAGCGGCATAGTGCAATTTAGGATCAAAATTCCACCCTTTAACCGTTTTAATTTTCGTCATGCATGCCCTCAAGGGTTTTGTTTCGTTGCATTTTCGTCTACATTTCTGTAAGATATATGTCACGCGAAAGGTATTTTGTACTTCAGATTTGCGCCGTTTGCCGGTGAATCGCCGACGCTACCGGGCATTTAAAAATGAATTCACTCAGCATCAGTACGCAAGCGCATAAATTAACCAGGAAACAACGGAGCGGTTTTTTTGTTTGTGTTCAGTGGTAAAGGTCAATTTGTAAAATTGTCGAAATTGAGCTGAACTTTTACTGAAATGATCCTTATGACATTCTAAACATTTTTGAAAATAATTTTGAGGTCAAATGTTCATTAAGGGGCCAAAATTAAGTTAAAAAAACTATTGCGTCCCATCACCCGACCACAAGTTATATATAGATTTACAACTATGCTTATCATAGCTTAAACGGTTTTCGTTGCGTTGTTGAGTCCGTTGTCAAGTATTCGTAACATACTTCGGGCGCGAGAAGCCAGAAATTGGTTTCAGAATGACTATGACGACCACATGAAAAGACGAAACATACAAAGCAATGCAATGCAGAGCAACCCTGTCCAGGTTATTTATTTCAGTTTTCAACTACACATCAAAAAACACAAGATGGTACATGGAATGAAAGTTCTAATTAATCCCCAATTAATTAGACAACAATAAAAAATGAATTACAATACAAGTGTAGATACCCACATAATCTTTGTACAAGGTTGTGAAGGTAAATTATACAAACATCATTTACATGTCAAACATGTAGATAAAATGATCCAATTATAATGAAACAATGAAGGTACCTGCTAAGACTGCACTTGAAGGAAAGCTTTCCATACCTCACTGACTGGTGATTCACACAGTGAATGAGTAAGTTGATCGGCAAATTAGGCCAATAGTAAAACAGAATACAACGACGGTGAACATAGTTGTTTACATTAGTTGGTTTTAAGGTCAATACAGGCAAAAAGTCGGTCGAGCTTGCTATACTCCAACCCTTACCATTTGAAACTTTTGCTCAACTCAAAAAATCTTTTATTCGGTAATGATCCAGATAAAACTATTGGTTATTCCAAGATGGGCGAACTACACTTTAAATATCAACACAATATTAAACCATAATATCCAAGAGGAAATATTGGTCAAAGTGACACTAATTATTAAGTTTTCAACCGCTCAATGGAAGTATTCTTGGATGTAAGGAATACTCCGGGAAATTAAGCACCTGTTTGTAATGGCACACCATTGTTTACAGGCATCGAGAAATACTTGCCCTAAAAAGTCGAAAAAAAAAAAAAAAAAACTGACATCCAAGAACTACCATTTCGCATATGCTTTATTTCCCTTACTCTTACGCCTTTGTCAAACTATATTTTTAGCATAAATAAGTTTACTAACATTCTTAAAGACTTCCTTACTATATTGTTTACACATTTCCCTCCCTATATTCTAGACTAATGGGGGCCTTA
Source organism: Ophioderma brevispina (assembly GCA_023653785.1). Lineage (NCBI taxonomy): Eukaryota > Metazoa > Echinodermata > Ophiuroidea > Amphilepidida > Ophiodermatidae > Ophioderma > Ophioderma brevispina. Next base: position 120,803 of record JAMKCH010014786.1, on the reverse strand, counting down.
AACGATATCTGTGGGCAGGAACGTAACCTTTTTGTTAATATCGCAACTACAATGTCACTTAAAAAATTAATATTATGAAGATAGTTTCGAATATATTTAATGACATTAGTGCTTGGCTGCAAATAATTTATACTATCCTTCGTCGAAGCAGGATGCGATAAGAATCTATTAAAACAAGAAGAGTGACGATAATAATTGATTAACCTGATAATAAATACATGACCATTATCATCTACGAAAGAAGTCTCTTTTAATGGGCTATTATATGTTGATTGTACTGCCCAATACATTATGTTAACTAAGTTTGGTTCAATACATGTCTTTCTCTTTGGCCATTTAATCTCTCTTCCAATCGAGCGAGTACGACTACCTCTTTGTTTCTCACCTAGATCTTTAGTCTACAATAGACCGTAATTCAATAGCCAGCCATGGGGTGGACAGATGAGATTCCAGTACTACATACATTCACCTGTCAATGACCTTGTGCAATCGCTAAACATGGATCGATTGACACCTTACACTAAGTGCCCAAGGGGGGGGGGGGGGGGTTCCATAGTACCCACAATTTTATTTTTTGCGATTTCTCGTTACTCATCAACTTTTTCAAGGGAGTTTTTTTGGCTACTTGTCTGCATTTATGAATACACTTCTCCGATACAAAACAAAATTAAATCCGCCCATGGCTTCAATAGAATAATTAAGTTGGGGCCCTAGGAACCTCCCCCCCCCTTCCCCCTGGGGCACTAAAGGAAGTGACAAATCCAGATTATTTTACTAATTAAAAATTCAGTAATAAATCTTGGAATTTTTTGCTAGATATATACCTTAGGAGGCAATTAATAATCATTAATATACTTAATCAAATAACCTTTTATATGCTGATACATCAATTTTAATTATTGTCATTCCGTGCTCTCTTTAACTGTGTAGTCTATTGGAAAAATAAGGCGATTTTGAAGTTTTGATGATAAAAATCAAGATGGTATAAAATTTGGCATATTTGCAATTAATTATTGTATTGGTTATTCTAGAATTCTATATAATGACTTATTTTGGTTCAAAACCTTATATTGGAGTTGCGAGATGAAATATGTGCCGGAACACTCCTTTTCGAAGAGTGACAAGTCAATTGGCCTAGGTCATAGGTCGGTCGGATTTTTCATCTTTTATTGTGGGTATGTGGTTCTTACGTGCCCCCCCATTTATTTGTGGTTAGTGTCAATATCAAACTCCCACGGGAAAGTGGTTATCTGGGTTGGGTCCCTTGGAAACTCCCCCCTTGGGCACTAACAGAAGTTTTTTTTAGCTTGGTCACTTAAGTGTTTAATGTATTGTAGTCGTGGATTGTATGCATCTTGTCCACAACATGTCTGGTGGCTGACGTCATATTGAATACGGTCTATCGAAAGTATATTAACGATTTTCGCAGAATGTTTAAAACCGTTACCCAAGTTCGGGGTATTCCTCCGCATAAAATGGTCTTCTTAGTCAGGTAGCCATGGTCCACCTTATGGCCTGACCAATAAAATTGAGTATGGACACAATTTTTTACTGATGAATGATAGGTAAGGGTGTGTAGAATAAGAATCTGCCGTGTGCCACTTGGGCTCTTTGAGCAATTTGAGAAATCCCAGATGGCGTCTCCATAAAGATAATTATCTTTCCCCTATATTATCACGGACCCAATGAACAAAGCATGGCACTTGTTAACATTGAATCATACTCCAAATTCAAATGGAAGCCAAATCTAATAATTTTAAAATATGCCATATAACAGCAAATACCTGCGATAAAAATAAACATGAAGTACTTAGATTATGTTGTTAGACACAATAAATGTATTTCTGATACTTTTAATGTTGTAACATGACGTCAATCAATAATGGCAAATGGCAGCCAAAAACGTGAATATCTTCAAAAAATACTTTCTATCAAAGCTTTGCTTTATTTTTTATTTTGCTCTAGCCTCGAATTCCTATACACGATGGTGGATACAATTATGAGGCGTCTTTGAGAAAAACTACATGGATGATGATATTTAAACATATACATGTTTAATTGAGCATACTTACCGGAATCAAATGCAAGTAAATTCTCCGACACTGTAGAAATGAGAAATATGCATCATTATAAGCGTTAGGGTATTTTTGCCCCCTTGGCATCTTTTCGTGGTTACAGAGGAGGGGGCACTTACTCCACACACTTCAATGGGGGACAACATTCCAGATGCTGCAAGTGTAGTATACCCTACATAATTTCATTTCAATTAATTTTATCAATTTTTAAAAATACTTTTAAACTCAATCAAACCATTATAAGACCTTGACCTTTGCTGAATAAACATTTGACCTTTAGCCTATTTTGCTGTATATTTCCATAATGATGCATTTTACAGACAGGTCACCCTAGACTTTTTACTCCTTGTTACCACACAAACAATTTGAGATATACTAAACGTTATTTTGACCATTATTTAAAATATATCCCTGTAGAAACTTCACCCCCCCCCCCTCCTGTGAACCTTACTTGCCAAAGATCAGTCACGGAATTGAGGATTTTGACTTAAAGGTCCCAGGAAATGATATGATAAACCTACTTCAAATCTTTATGGGACATTCCATTCCAATAAACAGGGCCAGAAAAAAGAATACACTACCAGTGACATCACCATTGACAACATAGATTCATTACCTGGTATTTCTGACCACAATATTGTCTTATTCAACATTAACTCAAAACAAAAGCAAAACCCAAGCCACCAAGAAAAGTATACAATTTCAAGAGAGGTAATATACAAGATCTTAAAAACAATACCAAAAGCTTTTGTCAAAGCTTCCTCAATGCAGATCCGCTTAATAACTCTGTGGACACAAACTGGGAGATTATAAGTCAGTTAATGGACACACACATTCCATCAAAAATGAGCAGGGGTAGGAATAGATTACCCTGGATCACTGGTGAGATTAAGCGGAAAATTAGAAAGCGTGACAGGCTGTATCGATAGCGGCTCGGAAAACAAACTCGCACTCTGATTGGAACTTCTTTTGGCCATTCACAAGAAAAGAGGGCAAAAACTGTGCAAAATGCACACTCAAATATTATGTCATACGGTTGTTGGGGCATCTTTGCAAACCAAACCAAAAACATTTTACGGTCCCTATTAAACTGAATGGAGACTGCCAACTTGGTAGTCCAACCATTGCGTACACAGACTAGTTTGTGCACCTCCGATCAGACAAGGCTAATGCTCTCAACGAGCAGTTCAAATCCCTTTTTAATCCACCCTATATGTAAATGTCTCAGCTTTAAGAGGGCACTTCATCAATTCCAAGCATATCCAATCTCATTGTTCATCATGACGGGGTTACCAAACAACTGCGGAATCTCATCCATCAAAGGCATGGCCCGGAAGATTTACCGCAAAAATGCCTCCAAACCGTCGCTGAAGAAGATCAATGTCCTGCTTTACATTGTTGTTCCAACATCCATAGAACTGCGGTTTTGGTGCCTACCCAGTGGAGACGCCCTGGTGACGTGCATATACACGAGGGATAAAGTCGCCCCCCAGCGAATTATAGACCTATTTCGCTTACTGTCTCTGCCTGGCAAAGGTCCTTGAGCACGTTGTTTTAAGTCATATGGCAAAACATCTTAGCCTGCCATCATTCTATTTGACGTCACAACATGGTTTAGAAGAAGCGCCTTTCAACAAGTCACAATTAATTTCATCCGTGCTGACTGGGCTTTTAACCTATAAACCGTGGTCGAAGACAATGTAATTCTGCCGATTTCAATGCAAAGAAGCATTTGACAAGGGTTCCAACTCATCACTTGTTCGGCTCGCTTGAGTAACTATGGGAATTCGGGTGATCTACTTCATATGGATCACTCATTCCTTGCAGACAGAAAACAGGCATTTTAGTCAACGGGCCAGCTTTCCTCATGGGTAGACTCACATCAGGGGTAAACGCACAAGGTCTGTCCGGACCAAGCTCTTGTTCTTGCTGTAAATTAACGATATCCATGTTAACTCAATCAACCATGCGTCTTTTCGCTGACGACTTATTGTCTACGGCATAAACACCCCGACTAATCATCAGGATTCTACGCAAAGATCTACAAACTCTCGCCGAGTGGTCTGAGAAGTGGCTTATTTGCCATTTAACATAGCCAATTGGCGGTTTCTTAACATCACCCCGCAGAGACATTTCATCAAACTACCAAACACCAGCTTTGGTCACTTTTAAAATGTCGTCACATGACTATCTGGGAGTAACCATTGCTAAAGACCTGCGATGGAATGGCCACTGCGAGCAAATCAGGAAGAAAGCCAACCGTACCCTTGGTCTATTGAGTACTTTAACACCATGTACAAAAGAAGTCAAAGCGAGAGCCTACGAATCTCCGATACGCCATCAATTGGAGTATGCATCTGAGGCATGGAATCCTTACACAACAACCGTGGTAACCGTCTCAGCACGTCCAGCGGTCAGAAGCACGTTTCGTCTTTGATGATCGGAGAGACACCAACCGTTACATCATTCATTTCTAGTCTGGGATGGGACTCGCTTCATGTCTGTAGACTTCTTGCTCAAGCCTCAATGCTGTATTAAAATACACAATAGACTGGTTGATGTCCCTCTTCCTCATGTGTGTCAATGCCATTTTATCTCCAGATATGCTTATCAGCTCAAATACAATAATAATCCAAACCACAATAAGACCGCTACAGTTCTCCTTTTACCGGGAGGGTACGTCTTTGGAACAGTTTACCAGCCAATGCAGTTGCAGCACCATTTGTTTGGATCCTTCAGGAAGTGGCCCTGCCATCCATTCAGGCAATGCTTCCCCTACCTGGCTCCAGACTCATCTAATCAATATTTCAGTTCCTGTATATAGTGCACCATGTGTTGTTATGCTTTTGGTACCTCCGTTACCTTTGACTGCACGACAAGCTTTTGACGTCAATTCTGCACACATCCAAGTATAGTTTACAGCTGGTATACGGATTACACACCAAGATACCAAGTAAATTATGAAACTATGTTTTCAGTCCCCAGGGTCCTGAATAGATTCCCACCAGTCACCTGGAAGTTTCTGGAAAAATCCCAATAGTTTTCTTAATGATTGTTCACCAACCCAATTGAATGCTTTCTAGTCACTCCTTGTAGACTTGACAGCAAACAACGTCATTTTAATTTGCATTTCCTGAGGACCTTTAAGGAGAACCCGTATAACGAATAATATTAACCAATATACCTATGAAATAATTATTGAACACATTTTGCAGTGGTTTTCATAGAAAACCGAAGTATATTACCATACAATGACTAACCATCTATTCGACCATGTGCTATTTAAAATCGCGGTATTATATAACGTTTTTTGGGGGGGGGGGGGGGTTATGCCGATACGCCGGTAAGTTTGCGCCATACATCCCTAGGCAAATACACATTAAAAGCATCATGTATGAAGGGTGTATTAACGCACGTGCCGTCCCTTATCGCATACACAAATACATATCCCATATACACTAGCGAGAATTTCATATAGCGAATGGTCAGACAAAAACTTTTTAATGTCATTTTATGGTTAGCATAATTCTGTTTTCCCACGAAACCACTCCATATGTGTCCAATATTGTGTTTATAACTTATAATGTACAAGTTATTCTTGTAAGGTTTCTCCTTTAACTACCATTTACACACATTACTTTCAAAAATGCACATTGCAAAACAGGTCGACAGTGTAGAAGAGCATGTCAGCTTTAAAATCCCTATTGTTAAATGTTAGTATTAAAGCTGTGTTATGATATAGCCACTCGTTATTTAGTACCATATTTAGAGTCACTTCGGTTATGAGGATTGAGCGACGATTGACCCGAGGAACTATCTGATGTACCGATATTCACTAACTTTGTAATCCTCATTGGAATGGGTGAAAACAGAATCTTTAATAATCTTTCATATATCTGGTTTGCCTGGGTGAATTGACCATGGAATACCCACCTGTTTTACCCACCAGTTTACTATATTTAATATGCCGCTCTAAAGATGAAATAACCAGGTTGCGGGGTTTTGAGTTTTGAGAAATCGAAGTTTATCTGCTTGTACAACTTTTTTTGTAAAAATTAAAAACACAAGCAATTTATAATTCTCATTTGGACTATGACCTCTAATTCCCCCTAGATACCCTTACCCCACTCGTTCATGCAAGTGCCAGTAACATGTGTGCGTGTTATGTTTGAAGCAGTGAGAGCAATTTTGTTTAGGGTTAACATTTTAACCCATAGATCACGGGCCGCACTTCGGTATCCATCTTACGTTCACAAAAACGAACGTCCTGGCTGCCTCGTTTGATTACATTACTAATTTTTAAACTATTATGGTAAAATATGAGGTTCTTTTGGTCAAAAACACTGAACAGGCATCAACATGGGAGGGGGTGGGATGATGCCTATTTACCACCCCCTCATCAAAATTTGGGGATATATCCCCCCATCCCCCCTGGGTTTTACGCCTAGGACTAAACAAGTAATTTTGATCTTACTAAAAAAGCAACCCCTACATAAGGTGTATGCCAAGGTAAATCCTACTTTAACAAGTATTGGCAGTGCCCATTTTAATTATTCACTTTCCCCCTAGTATTTACACATACGGGTATTTGAGTTTCAAGTTGGCCTACATCAAAGACGCCGACAAAAGACAACGATGTCCCGATATGGCAATAAAGTTGTAATATCACCATTGCTACCATGACAATTTCAATTGGCTATTATGAAATTAAAGTCCAAGACAATTTCCCTTGACACAGAGGCCGTGAAATGGGTAGAAGTTACCATTACGAGTTTTAAAAATTAATCTTTACGGGGGGGGGCTTTTACGAAGTCTTTACTGTCGTTCCATAGGCCCGTAACCAGGGGAGGGGCGGGCGGACTCCCCCTCCCAAATAAAAAAAAAACTCAAACCCTTAAAAATTGCTTAAAAGGGCCAAATCATCGATTTTAACGAGCTGAGTGATTTTAAAAATTAGGGGTTCTGCTATTGTATGTGAAAAAAGGTTAAATATCCTCGCCCGAAAGCGCCCACCCCTTTTGGAGAGGGACAACATTTTGGAAAAATTTCACCCTTCCCCCCCCCCCCCCCCAAAAAAAAAAAGCTGGTTACGGGCCTGCGTCGTTCAATCAGCGAACAGCAATCCGCGCCTTTTTTGTCTCGCTGTTACCTATCAGTGATTTAAATAAACAACGCTGGTCCGCTGTTTGTAATTGTATTTTCAGTTGATTTTTATAATTAGGGTACCAATCGGTGCGTATTATTTTGTGTTTTTTTTGGATGAATAGGTATGTGTACATGTAATACTGGTACTATTACTATTTTTAATATTAATGTAAGTGCCTGAGTACTAATTGTGGGCTTATAAATTTGTGGTTTTTTTGATAATAATGTAGGTGTATTTGATTGCTATTTTAGTTATTTAATTATTTGTAAAGCGCCATGAGGATTCCGACTATGCATATTGGCCGCTTAATAAGTGCGGTTTTAATTATTATTATTACCCTAATTGTACGTGTTTCTATTGGTCGCCCCGCCCCCATGATAACCCCTTCTCTCAATGACCAGTGCCTCCGTTGATGAACTTTCAAACACCGACGCTTTATCACGCTCTTTTACCGCTCCAATGTTTACCCGATACACAGAACTGATATACAAGGAAATTCCTTAGGAACGCAAATCCCCATCTTGCTGGCAGTATGTTGCGTTATTTGGTCATTTCGATGTGAAATTCGTCTATGTTGTATCATAGTGCATTTCAAACAAAACGTTCAAAGAAATTAAATGTTGTGTTATTTTAACCATCGTCTACCTGAGCCATATTTTTAAAAAAATCCGGGGGGTGGAGGGTTACCAACCCCTTGTGATTTTCGTTAATGAACATCAGATTCCTGTAAATTTAGTACAAAGGATAGATTGGTGTTCTTCTTTCCCATTGGGTACAAAAAAATACCAACATTCCCATGAAAAACGGATATTCCTAACCTTTTTGGCGAAACAAAAATGTTCCCCTAAAATTGGCCGTTTGCTGACATGAAACTTTATGACGTCATTGTGCAGTATGCTAGGCATGTAGAGTACTCATTTTGGTATCAGCTATCTATTGGTACCAAATTAAAGTGCTGTGATATTCCTGTGTTGTGCTAGGCATGTTGGTACTTCTCTCCCGAGGGCGGGTGGTTGCCACGAGTAGCTCACCCTATCCTTGGGGTCACCCTGTATCCTACCTACACCCCGGCGGATGTTTGTTTTTGGATGAAACGGGCGGAAAATGTCCATGGACAATTACATTAAATAAGTTGGCACCCAAAAGGGGGGGGGGATAGGCAACGAGGAAAAACCTGAAAGGGGGTACCCTTCGGTAGAAGAGGGTTATAATGCAGAAGATTCAATATATAGGTAATTTTAGAGATAACGCTGAGTTCTAACGTTTTGCAAGTTACAACTGCATACACGTGGTTCACTAATTGATGTAGTATAAACAAATACATAAAATCTATTCATTGGCGGGATTGGTTTAATTTTCTGTTGTTTCAATTAAACTTTCAAGGTATTGACTTACCTAGCTGAGTAGTAGGCTTTAATGCAACTTGACCAGACTGGTTCATCCTTGTGGGCTGTTTATATAGGCTGCCATGATATAGCCAGACGAAGCGCAATGTTACCATCACTGTAATGGCTTGATCCAAGACTTCAGGAAGGCAGGTGATATATGAAATAAAGATTTGGAGTGTCAAATAAAATGCTGCCCTGGGAGCATTGAACACACATTTCTCCTTCAGACAGATGACTACATACTATCAAGCACTCTGACTGAATAAATCTCTATAATCCTCTTATTTAAGTTTTGACCAAAGACAAGTTCTGTGCATATTACAACGGAGAAATAACCAACATTTCAAATTTTATACTCTTAAAGGAAAATCAGCGAACTTGGCGCATTTTACCATTTTCGGTATCACTGATAATTTTGTAAGTTTTTATTTTATAAAAAAATGTTATCGTCTGAACAGAAAACTTAACTATCCAGAAGACGTTTGTTTATCTTTAACCTGAATCTGGATTTACACCGACACATTTTTAAGAATAAGCAGCTCAAGGTATAGTTCTAATACCCTTCGTATAATGGTGTTTTACTCTCAACCTAAAACACTTGTACCTGGACATGTATATACTCTTCGATTGTTGCTAGTATTACCTTACATACATTACGGTATCTTAATAAGGGGCAGTTCTAATAAAATCTATTAGATAAATATTTAACGTTTCAAAAATGGGCTGTAAGGCAGATTTCAAATAGAATAAACAATATAAAAAAAATAAAAACATTAATTTTCAAAATTCATTTGTTGAACGTCTTTGATACATATAAGCTGGAACTTGCAATGTTTAGGTACAAACACTATAACTAGCCAATTTACCAAAGCCTTGAAATTACTTTGCCCAAATACTAAATACCCTACAAGAAATCTCACAACGATAGTATTAATAATAATTACTGGTAAAAAAATCAGTACAACCTATACCAACAGTGACCTATCACGGATAAAGATTTTATTGCGCTTTTCAAGGAAGGTCAATAGGTTACTTGGCCGGACGTCCCCTCAGAACAACTCACGCATGCAAAGAAAGGAGCAGAACTAGCTGAAATGTCAGGTTAAAAAACCAGGTGCATGTATTTGTTTTCTCGCATACAACACTCTAGTGCACCAGTGTATTGTTGATTATCCATTGTCCGTTCAGTGCATTAATCCTACAATCATCTTCTCAGTAAGGTTAGCTAGGCAGAGATGCACAGATTATATAACCTTCACGCCAAAAGATTCTAGATAATTGCACGCGAAAACAAAGAATCTTGATAATTTGTGCACATCCTTCTTCTGGTGACGTTCAGACAAACCTCTACAACACAGAATGATTCGTAAAATACCAAAGCTCTGAACACAATGGATATCAATATACACGATTTACCAGCCATGTCCATCAAGCATCGTTAAGGGTGTTGACAAAGTTATCTCCTTATGTGTTAAATGGCGTGCTTGAGTGACTTTTCATTTCCCAGTTTCTCTCTCTCCGGACCTCTGATAGAATATTTTTTTTTCAATCAAATGAAAAACTATGGAGTTGATAAAGTGATTTTTTACTGATCCAATTGACAAACCAAAAAACCGAACTTTTTCAAATTGGAAATTGAAATCTGTACCTATCACTTTAAAAACATATTTTTTTAAAGAAATTTAACCAAAAATCTAGTATTCACAAACTTGAGATTTCAAAAACTTTGTTATTATGTCGATAATTTTTTTTCGAAACGTTTATCATTCATTGCATGATTAACAATGATTGACTGTTGAATAACCACGTTTCTCAAATATTTCATAAACTTATTTTTTTTAAGTGAACCTCCGAGTCAGTTTATTGAATGAAAAACTGATTTTATCACTTTATCAAATTAAAAAAGTTTTTCAACTCGGATATGAAAAATGGGTTAGGCTTCTCACTGAAATCGATATTTTTAGTTTATAATTACAAAGTTCGAAACTGACATTTGGTGATTTAGAAATTAAATAAACCAAAACAAATCTACTAACCAAAGAAATTTTATCGAAAACGTGACCTTTAAACAAAATTAACAGTTTTGAAAACTAAAAGATATTCATTTTTATAGCTTAGCAATATAAAATTTAAAATCTCGCAATAACTCAAATGTCTTTAAAACCTGTAATTCTCAGTTCAAACTGATCACTGATAAAACTCAGTTATAACTTAAAGAACAGTAGGGTATTATGTATGAAAAACTTTCCAGCGTCAATATTATAGCTTTACTCGATTAAACTAGTTTTCAATTAAAAACAAGTTTTCACCTACAACTAAATTTTCACTTGAGAACAAACTTTTCCAGTTAATACGAACTTATTCCCGAAAAAATACTTATAATTATGACCGAAAGAATATGTACAACGAAGTATGAGGATTTGGTGCCATATAATTGCCTAATTAATATACCTCTCTTGCTGCCAAGTAGAGACCTGCACTCACCAAACCGTGGTCATACAAACCCTCATACACGCAAGAACACGTATGTTTTGTTGACATTTTGTTTACTTTTATTTGGACAGGATTGCGCTACTCGAAAACAAAGACTACTTACTGGACATAATCCAGCTTCTAACATGATCCCGTCCTTTTAATTGAGAGGAGTCAAATCGTGTAACTCATTGGGTGGTGGCACAATACCAAATGATTTTAAACGACCATTTTCTGCCATGTAGACATGTGTGTACAATACAAGGTCTTCTGGGTGAAGTGTGAACCCAAGATCATGTCATATAGACCACACTAGTACTAGACCTAAAATCGACCACATACCTTAACATGAGAATCCAACTTCAAATAATCTTCCATAGTTGGTTATTAACTGTAAACGTATAAACTGGGCATATTTGTTGCTGCGGGCAATCCACCTAGTGTGTACTTGCGCTCCGTAAGAATCCTGGCTTGTAGCTCAAATGACACCATGGCTTTTAAATGGGGATGTATAAACGGATTGAAGCTACCCATCAACAACCAATAAACCCCTACAATTGCGAATTGATCGATACGGTGATTTGAGTAAGAAAGCCAATTGATGACCGGTGGTTTTAAATCGTGAAGTTATTTATTTTTTTTCTAGGTGTATTTTTCTTAATTTCACACATATTCAAATTATTATTTTATATTTGAACTGGAACAACGCTAAGTTCTGACGATATTTAACTGAGCTACGTGCATTATGTAGATAATTGCGTGTAAGCACAGCTTGTCCCCTTTGGATCTCGAGGCTTCGCCTCTCTACCCCAGTGGACAAACTCGTACCCACACGCAATTATCTAACATAATGTCCTCCGCTACGTCAATTATCCTTCACATACTATAGATGATCTTGAGGGCAAACAGAAGTCCGTTTCATATAATGTAACCTTTCTTGAAGGACTATAAACCCCCATTTCACTCTATGGGCCACTGGTTAGGATATTCGCATTTAGTGCAAGAGGTGAATGCTTCAAGTGTCCGCAGGGCCGCTTGCTGGAATTGATCAGGTACTAACTTCTGGATATTAATTTGCATGATTGACTAAAACTGAAATTCCCCTCTCCCCCATGGTTCATTAGGACTTAAGCAAACAATGAAACATGAGAATATTTCATCCTTCAGAGCGGTCGTTGAGGCGTCAATTCCATGTACATAGAAGATCACATCTGACAGTAAATAACGGCCAGGTTTGATAGGATTTGGGTGTAAAATCAGTTTTGGTTAGAGTAGGATGTAAACCCTGGCTTTTCCAACCCCCGGTCATATCTAAACTACTTTCTTGTCATGTATCCACTAGTGTTTTTATGTTTCCAAATAGTCTTTGTTTTAAACAAAATGGCGGCCAAATTTCAAAGTTTGATTAAAAAATGGGATAACATGTATATTTCCCATCATAAAAAGCACACAAAAACTCTGAAATATGCCCTTTTAATGGTAACGACATGTGGTATCTACAAAGAGACATGTACATTTGCTGGAGCCCGTAACCCAAAGAATTCACAATGCATATGGCTGCCACGTTTTTTGACTAAAAACCGACTTAAAATGTATCGTCATGTGAGTGCAACACTCATTAGCTAATTAAAGTGCACTGTTAAAAATGTTCATTAAAATAACAGCGATTTGACTGGCAGCTGGGACTCACAACAGTTAAAACCACGTTTTTTTACAGTCGTTTGCACGTTTCGAGTCCATTTTTACAGTTATTTGCACGTTTTGAGTCCCGGCTAACAGTCAAAACGCCGTTATTTTAACAGTGTGGCGTAATTACACACATTCTTCCCGTGTCGTGCAACAAAGTCGTAACTGGTGCAACAAAGTCGTATCTACCAGTTACGACTTTGTTGCACTCAACAGAAATTCAATTTTGAGTGCAGCAAAGTCACATCTACACCTAATAAGTCCTAATTAGCCTAATAACTCTGCAATAAATTGAGCCTTATACTTGAAATATATGTCAAATTATGTGTATTCATTGACTTTTGTAAATTAATTAAGTACTGAGCGCAATATTGAGTGGAAAAAGGTCGTTACTACATTTTTGGATGTTTGTGTGACAAAAGTAGCATAAATTTGGTGAATAAATGAATGCACTTTGACAACAACATTGGGAGAGTTTACTCCTTATACACCTTTTAAAAACCATCGCTTTACAGAAATATTCTACACCACTATGGGACTTGTGCACAAAAAAATTTAATTTTGATTTGCGTAAACAGTCGTATCTACACTAACAGGCTCAGCTAGCTGAATAAACTATGCATAAATTGAGACTGGTTGCATGAAATGTATATCACATTATACGTAATGACTACGTTTCATAATAACGCCAATTTGCCAAAACTGTCAGTACACTTTGTTTGCCTTTACATGAAAGTATATTTACAGGCAGTAAGAGCCACCAATTTGAATTTGTCAAACGTTATAAGAAAAATAGATAGCTATTATCACGTTAGTAAACGTTTTTTTTATGATGTAATATAAATCTGAAATAATCCTCACAGTCCAGTTAAAGTGTACATCACTGAATTAACCGTAAAATGTCAGCCACTATGAATGGGAGCCTGTTATTTGTAGAAACTCAACAAATAAGCTGCAAGCCATCAGTTGCATTATAAATCATATCCTTAAGGAATAACCTAGAGGAATCATAAAATCTATTGAGCCTTGTGGCGCCATTGTGCTTTTCTTTCATCTGAAAATTTTACTTTATAAAGCAAAAGTAAGCAACTACTAAGAGTTTGTAAATTTAAAAGCTTATTTTGAAGATATAGGTTATGAAAATAAAACAACACCAGTAAATCTGTGGCAGGAAAGTGGATTATTTATGACCTGTTATGTACCTATTCTATGAGATAATTTTCTCAAAATTAAATTTGACAAACTTCGCCATTGTTGCTTCAAGCCACGCATTTGTCTAAGACTGCAACTAACCTGCAGCAAAATTATCAAACGAAAGTCATTTTGTACAAAGCTGCTGATCTCAGGATGTACTTTTAAGGTAACCCTTATAGTGGTCTATCTTTCCATTAAAATGATCAGAATACAAAAATATATTTGTTACTTTTTCGATATTCATTTTAGTTAGAAAGTTTATAGACGGACCACATCTAAGGATGTGTCGTATTCTAGGATAATCAACACGTGCTTTAAATCAAGGCATACTATACTTACTTGTGCCCTATTTCGTGTATGCTGACATCAACTGCAGCGTAACCCCTCATTCATAACGATCCTCTGAGATCTCTAGCACGACACGGCATCTATAGTACGCACTCCAAGAGACGGTTTCCAAACTACGGCTCTTATGTCTGTTTCTGTGAATGAAAGCAGTATTAAAATATTGTAAGGGAGGGTCATTGTTCATGCCATGGGAATGGAATATTTTTCATGGGGAAGGAAAAAATTTGTAAGCGAGAAGGGGGATATGAAAATATTCCATCAACGATAAACGGGGAACTTGAACACAGAGATTTCATAATTCGGGGGGGGGGGGGTATTGACCTTTGTGATTTAAAAACAATTTGAATCTTCCATTTCTCCTGGCGTAAATATTGACCGCTTCTTAAGCTCGATTGGTTACATTGTTTACTTGTTTTAGGGCAAATAAGAATGAAACAGTGCCTGTGCCAGAACTCCTAAGACGAAAAAAAGCAAAACAAACACAAACAAACATCCTCATTCACAGGCGGATTGCATTATAATCGCTTTGCTTATACCTTTTTATTTTTTTGTTAAATCAATCCCATTTTGGCCCAAAACGTTAAAACACGGTCAGTCGGGGCACGCAAACAGGTTTCTTCTCTTCTTCGTTTTCTCCTTCTTCCCTTCATTTTATTATATTTAAAAAAAAAAAACCCGCCAATGAATTTCTAGTGGTATGCAAAAATCCGATTTTTTAAGAAAGCATGATTGCATTGGTAGTTTGGTTTTAAGTAAACTATACCTGTGAATTGCAGAGCTCGAAATTTATCCATGAGTCGCGAAAAAAAAAAAGAATTTTTCGAATAACAATAATTGATATCGGATATGCCCGTTATAAACTGTTTGAAACGTCCTTCCATTTGGATAACCGTAATGTCGTTATGTTCGCTCGATTCAACGCATTTTGTGTTGATCTTCCTTTTTTTCGATTCTTTTCGAGTATGTTATTGCGCCCTGACACGTGCCTTTGCGTTCAATGTCTTGCTTTCATTTCGTTGAACACAAAAGCGGGTAACCTATTTAGTCCGGACGCCATTTCCCTGATTTTTGCTCTAACTAGAATGTTTACTATAGTTTTTTTGTCTCAACAGAATCTATGCTTAGACACTAGTTTGAAAATCAAATTGGCTGACAGTCCTAGCAGCGTGAGCGTTTTGAGATTATTTAGCGGAAAACAAAATGCCGCCAAAGTACCCATTTTTTCAATGAAAAATTTATCAACTCGTTTTTTCATGATCTATTGGTCCACAAATTTGTTTGTTATGGCCAAGATCTCTTCAAAGTAGTGCTTCTGGTATGACCTGGAGGTTTTCATTTAATATTTTTTTTCTTGTTATTTTTACATCCCAGGGTTTATTAGATGGCATCTTACTCTAAATGTAACAACACAAGGTGACAATGTTAAAATGTTTTAACAAGGGACCACGTTAAAGGTGCTCAAACGTACGGAGAGATTGTCATTAGATTTGGCAGGCAGATTGGGCCAAGATAATAATAACAATCGTGATATAGCGCCTAATGCTGAGGCCTCTAGGCGCTTCCCAAAAGCGATTATAACCATTATGAAAATGAACTATACAAAAGCAATATCTAAAATTCCTAATTTGAAAAACACTATGATATACATATAGACAATGTCAGAATAAATTATAGGATAATAATTTATAAGTAGATATTAAAAACTTGTTATATATTTGACCAAGAGAATAGAAGAGGATGCCAAACCCATTTGCCCCCATACTAAGAATATAGGGGGATACACCTGTAACCGGCATCCTGTCGAAGATCTGTATGTATATGTCTGTATAGTCAGCGACAACCAGTCCACAGCTGTTGAAGGTCTCATTATATGGATAAAACCAGATAAATAAAAAATATCAACGACGGCGACACAGTGTTGGCAACTGATTTGATTATTTATTCACTACTACAATCCTGTGTAAATGTTATGAATTCCATTGCGGGCAATGTTTTTCTCTCTTCAAAATCGAGTTGACCCACGTCTTTTTATGGAGAATTGGCATATATAGGGCGCTATAACCTCAATTATCACCTCTGTAGGCCTTATGGCAATATTCCCGCAATGGATTTGCCTGATTTTTGCACAATGATAGCTCTTGCATGTCCCTAGCTTATATATTTTGTCACAAGTTTGGTCGCCACTACTGCTCACATTTGTTCTAAAAATAAAGAGACAGTTTGCATGGGTTAAACAGCTGTGGGCAGTAAAGTCTTGATCAGATGCGACAGAGCCCTGTCAGCATTAACCACACTGACAGAGGCTAGAATAAATATGAGGACAATATAACTGGAAGGCCCAGGAGCACATAGTCCCTGATGATCATGACTAGAAGATCCGTTAACTTTTGCATATTGTCGTTATCGTTGACTCTCTAGTTGTGACGAGTTGAGTGAAGAAATAAAACGAAAAAAATCAAAGTCAGAGCATCTCACAAGCCCTTGAATACGCGATGATCTAGCTCTAACAGCCGATCTGATACGTGGTTACAAGAGTTTACTACATCACTTGAGAATGCTGCATCTAAATGCATACACATCTAAATGCAAAAAGACGGAATATGACCGTCAATGAGGAAGATAATCAACCTGCACTACAGACGGTTAAACCACCCAACTCAAAGAATCAGGACTTGCCACAAAGTAACTGAGGCCCTTGTTCCCGACCTGCAAGAAAAAGACTTGCTGTCACACAATGACAACTTGGAATGCCTGCAATAAACTCACCACAATTAACCATTTAATCCAGCTGAAGTTCTTTAGAGCCGGTTAGAGAGTATCATGTGTATTGGATCTGAGACCTGACCATGAAGAAGAGCTACAGGATAAACTGGCTGGCAACTACACCAGCTTCTTAAGGCGAGTGACAATATATCATGGCGTGATCACATGACCAAGCACAGATATATGGAGATATCCTTATCCTCCAATTTCAACTCTTCTGTGCCCAATGCCGAGCACGATTTTGCCTGTCATCTCATCGTGCGATTGATCAAATTAGTCGCAAGTTTGGAAGTTACCATGCCCAAACATGGGTCGTTTCGCCCTTACACTACATTGATGTGATTGCTTGAGACATCCAGCAGGATCCGTCTGACATCCCCAACCTTATGATGGACTGGGAAATTTGGCGCTACATGATGAACAGCACATGGGTTGCGGCCGCCATATAGATAAAGACTACACCCACACATATCTTATTTAATTATCTTTATCTTATAGACACTTGTGTTACATTCCCCAACCCTTAGAAATTTTAGGAAATTACCAGCTCCAAATGCCAGTAACTACGTCCAATCTTCGATGTTTTCAACAATATCAAAGATATCCGGAATAGAACTAGGCATAAAATTGGATTGCCAGAGGAGGCGTATCAAGCTCAATGTATTTACCCACTGAAACACCGAAGAGAAGTTTGAGCAACTACTCTCTTCCACCGCATGTTCTATCAGGGATTCCTGAAATACTTTACCAGCTGATGCCTAAAACTCTTGAGTATTATAGACCCTCATCTCTGGCGGTGTCTACGATCTCATGACCTCGCAGTTGAGACCCCAAGATCTAACATTGTCAGCCATCAGGGATCATTTATTCCTTCAACTGTCCGCATCTCATCTGGAATGTCCTTCTTGGGCACATTCCTGCTACTATAAGGGGTATTTGGGTGACAGTGGAAAAATTTGCAAAAAAAAAAATATGGGGTCTCTAAGTGAAAGTTTAAAAAATATGAGGTCTGTGTGTGACAAAAATGCTGAAATGGGGGTCTATACGCGTCACCTCCAAAGTGGGAGTGACCCCTGGGTGCTAATCTAACTGATATTATCCACATGACATGCATATTGCCTTCAAATTATATAAAACGATTGCATGGGATTGTACTTCTTGTCACCGCAAAAAAAGGGAGGTAGCGGTATTTGTGTTGTTAGATCTGGGAGCACTTTCCCTGTAAACACAAGGCAGGGTTCCGCTCCGTGATTTTTGAAAAGGGGCAAAAAATGACATTTACGGATATAAGGGATATAAGCCAAACATATCATAATCTCAATGACCAAGTTAAAGCTAATTGACCCACAAATGTGAAGAAATTATCATTTTTTAATAAATTACTGTAATTTTGACTGGAATTGGGTTTGTTTTGATATGGCCCAACAAACAGGTTAAATTACGTTACTATAAATATGACCAAAAGGTTATGGGGTATCTAGAAATCCACTAACATTGTTTGGCAATAGATTAATTTCTGACAATTAGATCGAAAAATTGGTACAATGATGGTTTGAAGTCATTTTAGAGTGTGAACAACAGATCGGTTATCATTACAATTGATATGAACAGTGTCGCATTGTACTTGGTGACTAGATGATTTTCACAGAGTGATTTTCGTATAAAAACAAATGGAGGGAGGGCTCCTCATTAAAGGACTCATACCAAAAAGAAACCTTGGTCAAGAAACACTTCAGATGAAAGAACACAAAGAACACACATCAAAATAAAACCCTGGCCAGGGAGTGATTCTAATTTAAGGACTCACACCAAAAAGACACCGTAGTTAGGAGAGGCTTATAATTAAAGACTCATACCAAAAAAAAAAGCCTGGTAGGGTAGACTTTTCATAAGATGACTCACACCAAAAAGAAAAGCTTCTTATAAAAAGGACTCCTACCAAAGGAAAATGAAGCCTGGTCAGAAAAGACTTCTCATGATGATGAGCAAGCCATATACTTCCAACATTTAGAAAAAAACATACGTCCAAACCACAAGACTCTCATATACTGATAAAACTTAACCAGTATATTTCACACAAGTTGCTATTTTGGCGGCCACTTATTATTTTTGTCATAGATAGCTTGATATTTAACAGCATTTAAAGAAAAAAAAATAATCTTATCTTATGGCCCATTTGGCCAAACTTGAACTAAGTATTTGTGTCAGAAAAGACACGTTAATTTACACGTGATGCTTTGGAGCCATGTATTTGGTCGCCATCCTTGAAATATCTGTGACTAAAATATACTCATAGACATGGCTTGTTCTGTTAAGCCTTTAAGCGCATCCACAACATGATTACATTTGCCAGGCTAAGACAATACGGTCAAAAAAAACAAAAAACTTGTTGGTGAGATTTCACAAAAATGTGGTATTTTGGGGCGGCCATTTTGTTTTTGGGTTCCAAATCTTGATATTTAACCACCATCTTGAAATCTATAATATAGCTTGTCTCTTTATCATCCCCTTAATACCATAAAATATTGGTTTCCTCTGCTTTACTAAAAAACCACCTTCTTGGTAAATTTCGCAAAAAGATGGCAATTTTGGCGCCATTTTGTTTTGTTTTTACGAATACTAAATTGCTCTGCGATGGACTGTCAGCAGTTTTATTTCTTATAATGGATGTCCTAAGGAAGCCCAAAATCCACAAAAAACTAACTATAGTAATATTTTCTAAGTAAACTGGCTGGCATCCGTACTAATTCGACAACTGGTCGAATTCGACACAACACACGCAACTCAAGTTATTTTCATGAGGGGGGAACTAAATTTGATAATGAACTGACAGAATTTGGCGTTTCCCACCGCTACTATTAAAAAAACACTCAGAGATCTCCCCTTCTAATTCACAAGTCCTCTTCTAAAAGACAGAATTTAAGCATTATTTTACAACAACTTTGGACAATGAATTTCGTGGTCGTAAATTCGTCAACTGTATGATCTATTTTTGTAATTTGGAAAGTAGAGCTCTTTGGTCGTTGTAAAATTGAGTGCCACTGGAGTCTTCTATAATTTTAAAGACATCTATCAGTGATTTGAAAAATTTTGAATTTGTAGGAATAATATCTTTCTAATGAAGGATATGTCTGTAGACTTCTCATAGGTTACCTTTTCCAGCTTAGAATTGACAGAAAAGGAAAAGAACGGCAGTGTTCCAAGTTACATTCCCCATTCATTACGTGTTGTAGTAATGTCCGTTCGGACAGTATGACTCAAATTCTCCGATTCTGTCCTTATTAGGTTGGTTCTGGTTCTTAATCGTTGCAGGGTATGTTTAGGATATCTGTACTTTGTTACATACATGCAAAAATATGATTTTGATGATTTTTTCGCTTTGCTGATTAGCAAATCACTGATAGTGTCTTAAATCTAGATAATAATACTGAGTAGAAAATAATCGTTCCCTAAACGCACCAATTTGATGCCTCTAGGGAAAGATTGGCACCACCCAATTTGGATGCTGTACTAACAACTGGGGTATCTGTGGGACCACCTTAATTACGGACTGCATAATTCTGGTTTGTGGAAATAAGAAGTGCCAATCATGGCTTGCCATTTGTAAGTACACTGGTATTTAGGTATTTTCTCGTTGCACTTTTAAACAGGCTTGTTGAGTAAAGTTGTTAGTACCTGGATGAGATTTGAAAGTACATAACCCCGTGAATCATTGCAACCACATCCCAACTGGATTCTCCACTCTGAGATTTCGCCCAAGTAACCACTCGATTGAGATACGTAAGTCCATCCATTACGTTGCTGGATTGTCTATTATAGTATACAATAAAAACAAAGATAATTAATTTATTTCACACATATTTAATCGGTACTATTTGCCACGTTTAAATGCAATGGGATTAAACTATTTGTGTAGTCCAATCGCATTTCATGGGTATGGGTTTTTTACCTGCAACCATTTGTGCTGCAATTAAAGCAAATATTAGCACATTTTTGAAGAGCGCCCCCAATTTTCAAAATTACTATTTTTCACAGCTATGTTGGTAATTGTCTAGAAACTATACAACACCAACAACCTCGATCGAGAATGTCTCAAAATGTGTATTTATCATAAAATGACGATTTTTTTGTAATTAATTGGAATCCTAGATTGTACTTAAAATAGAATGAAATAATTGTCACCTCAAGAAAATTCTAACTTGATTTGCCTGAACCCATAAAACAACTAATAGATGATTCGTAGATACGTACAAGTCGCTATTTCCCGGCTATTTCATACTGGAAGGCCTGTTCCATCAACCGTTTAATTATTATCGGGATCCCCTATATTAAATACACTACAGTGATTCACCCGAAAGATTCAAAATATTTGAAATTTGCAGAATAGCTTAAATTGTAGGATAAATCTGTAGAATCCCCCTCATAAATTAGCTTTCCACCGAAGACTGCCAGACAAGGAAGAAAACGGACAGTGTTCCATAGATATGACTCTCCATCACTTACGTGTTTTGTAGTAATTGTCCGAACGGACGTAATGACTAAAATATCCGATTTTGTCCTTATTATGTTGCTTCTGGTCTTAATCATTTGCAGGGTATTTTAGGGTACATGTAACTTGTTAACATGACATGCACATCACTGATAGTGCCCTTTAATTATTCTAGTTACAAAATTCCTTCGTTTAAGACACATATCCTTGTAAGAGCTAACCATTCCCAGGTAAGTTTTACTAGCCAGTTCCATGCAACCGTGTAAAAATCTCAATTTTTTTTTTTAAAATGTTCTAATATTCTTTAATTGTAGTGTATTGTGTCCTCAGCTGCACACTCCTCAACTTCATGTAGTCCAGGAGAGTACACAATACTTTCTTGGCAGCCAGCCCTTCTTTCTTCAAATATGTGGGAGTGATCATAGTATGGTGTCCATTTCAGCTATGTTTGAATATTTCGTCATAGTAAGACGGTCCTAAGTTGTCATAAGCTCCATTTGTCAGAAATTGCCCTCAACATCTTTATAACCTACCAAGGGCAGCGAAAGAATGTGTTGAACGTTAGCTTACTACATTCAGCACACACATGTACACATGGCAGCTATTGCACATATGACCTTCTTCCACTCCCACGACGAGTTTTCTGTGCAGGGCACCACTTTAATGTAGTTTATATTGTGCACGCAATATTTCCAAAAACCTTCGCAATAGCTTACCTGAGTTCCACTGATCACAGTTATACCATCAACAGAAGCTGACAAATCACCTATCCAACTTATTCCGTGAGTAACCTTAAAATAGAAAAACAAAATAAACACAACGAATAGTAGTAGTTCATAAAGTACTGTACTAATTCCATACCTTGTTGCTATCTGTGCGAAAATCTAAACAAAATCAAGAGGACGGTTTGATTTATACGGTGCCCGGTATTAACTATTATTATTAAAGGTGTCCATAGCTTCGTTCCCCAGACTTACCTGTTTAAAAAAGATTTTAAAAAGATTACAACTTGAACAGTTGACCTATAGGTGTGTTTGTCCAGTTTTACTTTTACAACACAATGGCCCGCGTGGCACCATCAGTATCAATTGAAAATGTTTGAGAGTAAAACATTTCAAGGATTTTTAAGGATATCTAATGAAACATAAAGAAAAATAAAGTTGCTAGGATCAAGAAATGCACTTTCAAATCATGCAAAGAAACTGAGTGTCCCCCACGAGAGAGTGTCCTAGCTACCATAGCAACATGTACGGAATAAACCGTGACCTTGTAGACGAGGCCATTTTGGATACAGTGCTGAAACAAATGATGCATACAGCACTCAATGGAGAACACAATAGACAGATGGGTGGTAGGACACTCAGTCACACGGACACTGTATTATATGACACCGGAACAGACAGAAACCAGCGCCTCGGAAAACCGTATAAATCATTTTGTAATCCACGAAATATAGCCCTTTTACGATAAAATGTAATAAAAAAATAATAGAATAAAAAATGCTTACAGAAGGACGATGTGATCCTCTTGCAAGAGAAGCAGAAGATCAAATGAAGTTTAACAAACGAAGCAACATTCGTTGAACGCCTTGACCTTCTTGTTTGTGTACGTGAAAAAAGTAGGATATGGGACTTCATAAATCTTTTGCAATAGAAAGTTGCTATAAAATCTGGGACTAATATACTAAGAGGGTATGAGGCTCCCTATTCTCTCTATGTTGAATATTTACGTTCATGTATGCTTCGGGTAGTGTATCACCACTTTGTGCTAAAACTACATTTTTATAATGCATGTTATCCATTTGTTTCTCTATTAATGCAGCAAAGTCTAGAAGTCAAACTAATAAATTAGCAGTCTTCTTCTTAGCGTATCCACAAGTCATTGGTAATGGCTTGTGGTGGTGTCAGGATTTATTCAACTTAGTAAACTGATCCGGGGCCGCGTGTATCCATGATACGGACGCTCCTAACATGGCCCACTTTTGATACTGGGGGCGGATTGGGAACATTCAAAGGGTTTACACAAAAAAAAAAAAAAAAAAAATAGCTCGTATACAGATTGAATCCAGAATTGAGCACCAGAATAAATCCCAGCAAGTGATCTCACTTTTTGGGTAAATTTGCGCCACAGGCAAGCACCCTAACCGCAAGGCAACGCTCTCCCAATTAGCAGTTATTATTCCAAAATGACGAATTTGCATAATGTTGTTACATGTGGGAACCGGTACGCCTAATTTTGTCCTCAAACTAGTCCTATAAAATTGATGATAAAACACCAAAAGTTAATTGTTTATTTTCTTCGATGTATTTCCGATGCAGTTTTGGCATTAAGTTTGCGAAATAAAATTAAGTTTTCCTATTTTTTTGTAAGAACCAGGCGAGCCACACCTCAACGGTGTATTTGTGTAACTTCATATCCCTCTATTGGTATATCCATACCAGGTGAAACGTTGCAATAATAATTAGTAGAAGATAAAAGAAAGGGGCCATTAGCATAGAAAGACATGTGAAAGTGACTTACGGAGTTCATCAATGCAGTAAGACAAGCACTTGTTTTCGACCCCCGGATATCATACAATGCTTTGTCGCCAACGACATGAATATTGAGATTCTTTGAGGCCCTGGTATGTCCAACGTTTTCTTTATCGGGAACAGGGGTAGGGGCCTTAGCACGATCTGTAACAGTAAAGTTTTCAACGCACATTTGCAGTGTCATTGATCATTTAAATAGAGAAATGACATGGTTAAAACAGATTCAATTAATTTGAACCTCTCATTAGCGTCCAATGCTGTCCTAGGCTGATTTTTTGTTCCAATTTTATTTATACCTGTTCTAATTTGCGCATCTCTGGAACTCAGGAAGTCAATACAATTGACTGTACTGTAGTCATACAGATTGACTCTCTTGCCCTACGACACGGCTGTTTCTTGCATAGGATACTTTCTCCGGTTTCCAACTACTTGTTTCGGATAATCCTAACTCAGGCAATCATGCTTATATATTATTTGATGCTAATGACCTCAATACAGTTGAGTGACATAAAGTGGCTTATATATTTTTGTTTTGGCTGATAAATGAACATAAATCTGGTCCGTAGAATTCAGTTTTATTTTAGATTCACCAAGAGAATTAAAATTATCCAAACTCCAAACACACGCATTTTTCATATCAACATCCTAAAATAATCCCGTTTGTTAATACTAATCGTATGCTTCTATTGCATAATTAACTGCATATTTATGAGGTACACGTACGAAAAATAAACGAGATCCACGAGGCTTCCCTAAGTGCAATAAAGTACCTACCCGGCATTTGTAAGCCTCCACAAAAATGTTCATCACTTCGTTCTCTACGTCTATAAGCAAGGTGAGCTAGCCCTTGTCCAATATCTCTCTTTATTGCGTCTTCATCAATCATTGGTTCGATGAAAAGTGGCCCGTCATCGTCTCTATAGATGACGCCACTCTGAAGAGGTAATTTAGACAGGAATCAACGCTATAAAAATGATATGCTTTACGTCATAAACATGCATATGCATCAACGTCACGAACATGACATGCAATTACATCAACGTTTAGACATTTTCATATTATGAGTAAACGTTTGTATCAACGTCATAAACTACGGCGGTCCGGTAAGTACGTATATCCTGTTTCTAAAATTGAAAAAAAGTTGGCGTCAGCGTTTGAAAAATCTCAAGACTGGAATAATACCGAAAGGCATTGTGGGAAAAAAGGGATGCGGCCCATAGCGATTACGTGTTCACTTTTCCGTGTTTGCGAGCACCGAAGTACCCGACAAAAACGTTCAATTTTCTCGCTAGGTTCTATAGGTTCAGACCCAATTACGATACATATCCAAAACAATACAAAACGGACGCTCTGATGCAAAAATCTCCATAGAACCCCTTCGTTTTCCGGAGATATTTGAGATTTAATTTCACTAGCGATGTTGCGGCTCCCGTCGTACGGTCCTCATACAATAGGCTTCTTTTGAGGCGCAGCAGCTAACTTGAAAAGAAGCCTATTGTATTAGTACCGTACGACGGTAGCCGCAACATCGCTATTTGCATGCATTCGCTATGACGGACTGATAACGTTAATCTCTCGCGCAGTACTAATTTAGATAATATTTTTCGCAGTCTTTGACACAGACTACACACTTTCCGGACCGCCGTAGTCATAAACATGCATACTGCAATTCCATCAATGTTTAGACTATTGGGCAAAGGGTAAAGGTCAGTGGACTTCAACCATCATTTAAGGTAACAAAGGGTTACAATAATGCACTCATTGATTTGTACCTAACTGCAAATAAGACTTCCTTGGGCCTTTATGTAGCCCTCTTTGTTTCTTTTCAATAACTTCACATATGGGAGCTAGTCCAGACAGTAGTGGAATACAGTGCAACACATCTGACGTGCAGCTGTGATCCTCTCGGTAAAATGTCATAATCTTCGTAGGTTCAGAAAGTACAAGACTGTGACTGATGAGACACTGCGGGAACTAAACGTTTTTTGCAGACATAATTGAACCAAGGTGTTAAAAATACCTCCACATGTATAATTAAATTATGAAGGTTGGTTTATTAGAGGGTATTACGTTTTAATAGCTGATGATAGGTAGGCATGTAAATTTGTGAGTTTTACTTGTAAATTGCATGCGTTTAAGGCATATTTAAATTACCACAAAGCCCACTACAATGTTGCAAATTTCTATTCTATTTACCATTCCTGAACATGTACTGATCTGTGCCGATGACTGCTTAGAACCGTGCTTCGTCACATATCCCCTGTACAGACAGTCTCGTTGAATGGGTTCCCAGTATTCACCGTCGTCAGTGATTACTCTGGCAGCTTTAAGATCTGGCGCCAAGAAGCTATCGTCCTGTTGAAGTGTAATGTGAACTTCTTCCCCCAGATATTGAAACTTGAATTGTGGTGAAGCGTCAGCTATTTTTTCAGATGTAACATGGCGACTGTACCCTTGGTTATTAGTCTGCTCCACATACACGATTTCATATTGAGGTACTGAATATTAATTAAGAAAAAATGAAATAAACTCGCCGCATAACAGCATTATGTATGCTAAGTTCAACAAAGGCGTAGGCCCTACACTGTAGGGTATATCTAATCTACAACCTTTTATATTTATTACTCTCCTTCAAAAGCTAATCCAACCACGAATAATATATATCTCATATGAAGTACAAACCTGGTTTCTCGGGCGAAACCAGATTACTTAACCTGTTTTTTTTTTCGATTGAAAAGCATGTTTCTTTTAATATGATTGGTCCGGATTTCTTGATCGAGTAACCATGTGTCTTGAATTCCAGAAGCCAAGAATTTTAGAAACCAAGAAAACAAACTTGGTTCTATTTGAAAACCTGCTTTCGCGATCTAAACCCAGGTTTTTCGAATTTTATAGGCCAAGTTTTCAAAACCGGGTTTCTCGATCGAAATCCAGATTTGAGAAACCTGCATTGTTCAAAATACCAAGCAGAGAAACAAGACAAAAATAACCTAGATTATTTGCAAATTTGATTTTTTTTTTCAAGAGTGTTTATATATATCAGGGAGCCTGACGGAGATCCTCCAACATTGCCACCTCAGATGTGCAATATTCAAATTTCACTTTAGAGGATGTTTTCAAGAAAGGATCTAAGAGCAAAGCAAGCAAGCAATTACAGACGAGTAAGTCTGACCAATGTGCCCTGCAAAGCCCTGAAGTCAATAAAACGGGATGCATTCATAACCCATGTTAATATTATAGTCGATTCGCGTTGATACGTTCGTCCCCCTGGAGTTTTGGACCTATTCGATTAAGTCGGAGAGGGGTCAACCTAGCTCTACCGAGAAAATGAAAGAATTCAAATGCACGTGCCACACCGGAGTATCTTGGAGGACACTCCAGTCATTTAACTCACTCATCTGCCTGAGCACCTGCAACTGAATACAATTTCATTCATGTATGTAAACGCACTTTAGTGTATTTCAGGTCTTAGCATTGCTCACAATAGCATGATTAACAGAAGTCCCTGCGCCTCATTGAATTTTTCACATATCAGATGAATCGAGTATAACAGCTTGCTTTCCGCAGAACAACATGGTTTTACATCTGGTTAAACTTTGAAGATATTACTAGCAGCTTGACGAGGGCTTTGGAGTTGACCTACCTAGACTATTCGAAGGCATTTGATACAATACCTCACAAACGCCTCGTCTCCAAGCTTCAAGCATAGAAGATCAATGACAGGGTAATCAATTGGATTAAGGCGTTTTGGACTAACAAGAGATAACATGTTGCAGTCCGTTGTGAAATATCTAACCAAGGGTCAGTATTATAAAAAAAGAATAAAACTATATCATAATGTTCAAATGTATGAAATTCTGTTGTGATATATAGCATTATTGAAAAAAAAAAAAACATAAAAAATGATTCTCTACCGAGCTTTTTGATGTAGCGTCGGCAGTTAATTCAAAATGGATTTTAGTCTTGCCGTTCAGATGTGGCCGTAGCAACCGGCAGACAGGTAGTCGACTTTAAGTCAGCAGGTGGCATTTTCTTGGAGGAAGAGGAAAAATTACTTGGGACGCTGATCCTAGTCCTGGTAATCATTGCAATGGTTGATTGGTGATTTGGACCTTGGTGGTCTGGAAATTCTGTTCCAGATTCTGTTAAAGCGTGCTGAGGCTTCGTAGGTTTAGGTGTAGATAAAGAACAGATGTGAATTTCAAAAAAGTTCACTCTTTGCAATACCTAGATTTCTTTGTAAAAATATTAAATAAAATGTCGAATGATACTGATTTCAAATATGAAATGCTTTTGCACTTTCGGCATCTTCTTGTTGTTATAATGGGAGGGGTACAAAATTCCCTGTAGGATTCTATGGGGATGGGGACATTATACCCCTCCTATTAAAGGAATCCAACCCTGTGCAAAATAAAAAAGCATATTTTGAATCAGTATCATTAAATAAATTATTTGATATTTTTTTCAAAGAAATCTGGATAATTGCAAACGTTGACCTTTCTTGAATAAACAAATGACCTTTACCCTATTTTCTCATATATCTTGGAAAGGAGGCACCACACGCATGTGACCCAATTGACTTTTTTACTCCTCGTTAATTTCATTAGATTTAGAGCAGTTCAAACATTTGACCCCAATAGTAACTTTACCCCTGTCATGGGGCTACACGCAGCAGCGGGTCTTCGGCAGACATTCATATTTGCAAAAGTTATATTTTTCTCCGAATTTTCGCGTATTCAGATAGTGGTATCTCGTTCGTTTGATCAAAACCTTCTGGGCTGCCGGTCTATACTGAGAACTTTTTCATATCTATGGTGGATTTGAAAAAGTCGAGGTGGAGAAGGCCACTGATTGCGAAACTATTCAATAAATATATAAATGAGGTATAGAATAATCAGATCAAAACTCACCCTCCTTAGAATTTTCAGTGCCGAAATACCGTTGCATCTCAACTCTGGAGAGAGTTGCCATCTGCATGAAAAGACAAGTGATTATATAAAATATCAACATTGCTGAGCAAATGCAGCTTCTCAATTAAAAGAATAAAGGTATTATTTTTTGAAGCGGTGACCTCTGTACGTCGAATCAAACCCGGTGTGGCAGGAGGTATAGTCCGCCGGATACACAGTCCGCCTACAACGGTGAAGAATAGGGCACTCGATTCAGTTGACTCTTCACACAACATTAGTTTCACGCTTTATTCCGTTGTCGTCTAGGGAGTCCGGGCAATGGTTCCTGTCGGACCATATAGTCCTTAAACCATCAGGAAATTTTAGCCAAATTGGTATCCTGAAAGGGGACAAAACGATACTTATTATTCAACCTCAGTACACTATCCTCTACACAAAAATGCATGATAGCATTTCTGGAATGATAGCTATAACCAGGTAGGGGACAATCAAGGATTACACAGGTGTCAAAATTTTAAAATGATCCGGCCATGTTGAAAAGTATCATTTGTCTAACCATAATGATTCAAAAAAGGTATAGTTTGTACTATCTACAACCCAAAGTTTTGGAGTTAAGGTTAAAAACAGCAAAAACAGGTCAACAGGTTAAATTTCACTTGTACAGGGGTCAATTTGTTTAAAGTTGCTTCAATTTGGTTTAAAAGTGGTGCAAATGATCGATAGAGCTCATAGGATTAAAATAAGGAATAGCTTTGAGTGGTAGAGGGTCGGTCCAACGTTGTAGTATTAAGTTATTACCGGTATTACATGCGGTCGGACATAAGTCACTTAGGTCAAATCCTTCACACCTGTAATATGTCAGTAGAACAGGTGCTTACTTGTTTTTGTTAACACTGGTCACGTTAAGTCCGACAGAGCGTACGGTCGTGCATGTCCACACGTACTTTACTAATACCGGTCGTAAACTGGCTTTAGCTACCATTCCAGAAATGCTATCATGCATAGTATAGTACATGGGGAAATGTAATGGATGTTTTGGTTTAGTTTTTTTCATATACAATTTTGACACCAATGTTTTTCCAATGCAGAATTTCATGGAGAATCTGAAAATCATGGGTGTCATTTTTTAAAATGTGTTCTTGGGTGTTTTATAAGGGGGCAAAATTTGTACAAGGGTAAACAATAAAAGTGTTTAAATTGTTTTAAAATTTATACCAGTCTGTTCGGCTGCTCATAAGGTTTCTAAAAAGGTATAGTTTGCCATATTTACGACCTATTGTTTTAGTACAATAGGCTCAAGAAAGTTCAAGGTCATCATTTATAGAATGATCCGATTTTGTTGAAACTGGTTTTAAATCGTTCATTGGGTCATACTAAATAAGAAAATGTCCAAGAATCCATCCAAGAACACATTTTAAAAAATGACACCCATGATTTTTGGAATCCTCTTACAATTTTGATTTAGAAAAACCTTGGTTGCAAGATTGTATATGAAATTTGAACAAAAATACAGTTCCACATGTACTAGTATACTGATGCTGCATGATAAGTGTCGTTTTGTCCCCTTTCAGGATACCGAAATTTTGCTTGGCTCATGGAATAATATCTCGTTTTACACCGGCAATATACCGTTATTTTAATTGGAAGAACTAAATGGCTAAAATAATGCATATCGACGGGTTGCATTCGACGTAGAGTATATACTGCTTCAAAAATCATAAAAATCATACTTTTATTTTCGTTCTTAAACAGCGTCATGATTTCCTGCATACTTTGAATATTTATTAAATGTGCTAAATATTGAACAAGATATTGAATCCTTATGTGACTCCCATGCTTGTCTTACCAATGACTTATAATTGTTCAAACCACATAAACTCTCATTGAAAACAAATCAGGCAAAAAATCAGCCTACCGCTGATTGGTAAACATCGCGATAATTGTGTAGCTTTCTCACTCCAATCTACAGAATGTATTTTTTTTACAAATTGATTCACACATCTCAGATAAACTTTTCTACTTTTAATGTAATTATTTCGTGAGACAGCACATAAAATTAGCTAATATCCAGACGAACGTCTTAATTACGCACAAGCTTTGCTTCATCGGAGTCGAGCTCATACTTTTCGACGATTCCCTCCAATTTTCGTTTCTCACCGCTTTCATGGTCTGCGAAGCTCAAGGCGCATGGGTACCTACTGCCATTAGCAACTGATTAAAACCAAAACGAACGCGGCATCTACAGCGAAAATGACTGAACACGTTAACGTTAAAACAAAGGGTTAGAATGTTTCTGGCCATAGTCTTAATCCAGTACTGTGTTTTGTATTTTAGATAAATATGAACCAATGGAGTACCTATCAAGTAACACTAATGCGAGAAATAATCTTCACTGTATGCACTTCAAAAACGCGTTGTTTAAAAGTTTAAACAAGTTGTTTAACGGGTGACCTGAACAACGCGTTTTTTCAGCGTATATACATAATGTAGTCGAAAATGTACTTTTATTATAATATTCCTAACAATTTTCACTTCTCTTACCTGATCATCCAAGGCTGAACCAAGGGCAAGAAACGCCAGTAAAGTCACCACGAACATGATTTCTCTTTGTTCCTCTTCTGTAATGAGGAAATGTCTAGGATACGACGAATTTTATAAGCTTGATCTTTAGAATGTAGAAACTGGCTTGCTTAAACGCCCTTATGATTGGTTATCATAATATGCCAATCATAATCAAAAGCACTTATTGGCTATCAGTTTGTCGGCTTATAGTCTCCTTTGTTGCTACATAAAAGTATACGCAATATCTGTCTATCTACCCATTTAGTTTGCGCTACTGTCGATCATTGGTTTTATGTGTACTGATTCGAACGCCACTTACGATTGGCTATCGTAATGTGCCAATCATAATCAAAAGCTCCTATTGGCCATCAGTTGGTCAGCTTAATCTATTTTGCTGCTAAATAATGGTATACGCAATATCTGTCTCTGTGTCTACCCATCTAGTTTGCGTTACTGTTTCTTTTTTTTTGTATGTTGATTCGAACGCCACTTATCGTAATATGCCAATTATAATCAAAAGTGCCTATTGGCCATCAGTTCGGCATTTTATAATTTGCTTTTGCTGCTAAATATTGCTGTACGCGAAGTCTGTCTATGAGTGCAATTATTTCATGATTTGATTCAAACAAATTGCAAAAGAACCAATTTTGGAGTTCACAATATACTGTGAAATTGTCCAAAAATAATACATTGAAAGCATACCATTGGAAAACATGTAGAAATACGGCGGCAAAGTTTTTACAGGGGTAAACATTTTGAATTGTTCGAATTTATTTAAAATATGTACCAATTTATTGTGCTACTCCTACGATTTTTTTTAAAAGGTGTAGTTTAACAGAACGTTCCGATTTTGTACGGACTGGTTGTAAATTGCTTCTTTTTCTTAGCGTATCCACAAAGCATTGGTAATGGCTTAAGCCTTGTGGTGGTGCCAGGATTTATTCAACTGAGTAAGCTGATCCAGGGCCGCGTGTATCCATGATACGGACGCTCCTAACACGGCCCAATTTGCTCATTTACTCATAATAGATTCACTTATATAGATTCTACATATGATAGTTCTACATAAGTTATTACTAGTAAACTCCCATAGACCATGTACCACAGTTACATTTTGCATTCCAATTATGCAATAGATAGTGCAACGAGTATATTTTCGGCTTCTGTATCGTTAGACGAACACAAACAATTTGACACTATTTTTATAACGAACGGATATATTTGAACTTTTACCGCAGGTGGGGTAAACTATAGTTTTTATCTTTGAAAGGTGACCCTTGTGTTGATATACTTTACGCCGCGTTTTTAACATTTTCATATTTTTGACCCCTGTGTAAACCTTTCCCCTTAAAAATACATTATTCAACACTTTTGATTATGGTGAACTTTTGATATGTTCTTCTTAAATGTTTTCTCAATACAAATCTGGAGAAATCGATTTGCAATTAGTTTTGGGTTAAGGCATTATTACTGGCCTACATCTGGATTCTTCGAACGCTAATAATAAACTTGCATTTTGACCATTAGTTCAGCAATTTATAGTTTACTTTTGTTGCTTTGTGACATACGCAATAGCTGTATATCTATCTAGTTTGCTTGTGCGTTTCGAATTACTTTTCTGATTTCTTATCAAGTTGGTGAGAGTGCATTGGCGTTATCGGTGTTGTGTCCTTGTCTGTTATTTAAAATCATTTCTCTATTGTCTCGTTTAAAACATTTAACCATAATATTTAACAAATGTATGTTGAGATCAGGGACTTACACAGTGAGGGAACCTAAGCCCTCGTCACAAAAGTTTTACCCTTTCTTATGATGTCTGACGACACTTTTTAATACTAAAAATAACATGATTGATAGTGTTTCTTCTTCTTATCGTATCCATAAGTCATTGGTAATGGCTTGTGGTGGTGTCAGGATTTACTCAACTGAGTAAGCTGATCCGAGGCCGTGTGTATCCATGATACGGACGCTCTTAACATAGCTCACTTTTGAGACTGGGACGGATTCGGAACAGTCAGGGGTTCATGTGTGACTCTCTGTACACGGGACCGACGGCTTAACGTCCCCTCCGAAGGACGATATGTTTTCATCATTCATTTGCCCAATTCCAAGTTAACCATGGAGGAGAGCGGTATTATGTATTTAGCCAATAGCTCGTATACAGATCAAATCCAGAATTGAGCAAGTGACCCCACCTGGATTCGAACCCGAGATTTTTTTGTTTTTGTAAATTTGCGCCACAGGCAAACACCCTAGCCGCTAGGCCACGCTCTCCCAATGGTAGCAATTGATAGTGTTGATACAGCTATTTGCCAAATGTTGACCAAAAACATTTTCTTTTAAAAAACAGGCTAAAATGAAAGAAAACAATAAAAACACAACCAAACGTAAAATATTATGTGACAGCAAATTTATAATTAAAATGAAATAAAAATGCTGATTTTAATCCAAACCATAAATTAACTAAAATACGCGACCTGCAGAATCAATGCAATTATCATCAACTGGAACAACTGTTTTTAAAGTCTTTACTTGGCACGCAAATAGTAATTGGCTTTGAGTAATAACTATTTATCCATTAAAATTTCTTATTAAAACAACACGATTCTGCTGGTAATAGCCGCTTAACCAAATACTAGTTTAAATTATAACATAAATTATAAAGAAAAAATTATCATAACTTTGAAAAACCTATTACAACGTATTTGCAATTGCATTGGCAAACAAAGATTGTTGACTTTAAGGATTTACCGATTTAGCATGAATTTGTTTTTAATTCAAGCACAACCGGTACACAAGTTGTATATTAGTCCAGGAACTTTAGGTCTGTGTACAGAGAGAAGGTGGAAATAAATAAGCCATATGTGATTTTTTTCAGGATAGTTTCCTAATGTTGTAAGGAGCAACATATCAAAACTCCCCAAGAATCCCCTTGTGCTTACTGAGTAATAAGGGGGCAACGTTTTTAACTTTTGACCTTTCGTTTTAGGAATATAGGCCAAAATTCGTTCAAGGTCATCGTGGGTAAAATTTCAAAAACATTCCGATATTAATGAAATTAATCCAAATTACTCGTACATGTTGTACCGTCAAATTATGGCAAAAATGCTTATTTACACCATCTACATCGTTTAAATATTGACCTTATAGGGCAGTGGCTTTTGACCTCCCATAGACCCTGTAGCAACCTGTCATAATGAACCCTATAACTATGAAAGAAAATTACTTGATTTATTTAAATATATCTTTTCAGTTCATACACAATGAGACGAACAATTTGGTACACTTTTGGAAAGGATCGGAGCATTCTGATCCTTTACCCCCAGTATGACCTTGAACAGTTATTTCCTTAAGACATGACACAAACGTTGGTATACATTTGAAGATAATTGGACCATTATAAAATTTTACCCCTGTTCAAACTTTACCCCCTTATTACTCAATAAGCACAAGGGGGATTCTTTGGGACTTTTGATATGTTGTTCCGTACAACATTAGGAAAAAAATCAGCTATGGCTTATTTATTGTTGGGCGTTTTTCTATTAATTTGGACTATATGATCTTGTTCTATGGGGCAATCTACACGGAGCGCAGATCCAGATCCGATGCGCATCACCGAGATCCAGATCACAGATCCAGATCATGGGAGACCGTTTAAGAACTCTACACGGCGCAATAGAGTACGAAAGTACAGCGCCCGTTCGGAGCGTAAAGTGTACAAATGCTACGAGTAACCTTGGTGATCGAGTAATACTTTACACGTAACCTAAAAGTATGCGATTGAAGTGCAGCGCCACTAACCAAGCGTGTACACATCATGTACGCGTTGCAGATCTGGATCAAGTTTGGCCGTTGCCCGTGTAGACGCAAACTGGGTACGAGATCTGGATCCGATCTGGATCTGCGCTGCCGTATAGATTGCCCCTATGTACGAGTGTTTTTGGCTGTCGTCGTCGGTATCCATTGTCAATATTTATAGAATATACAAAAGATCAGTTTGTGTGAGTTTCTGATAAAATAGGTGCGAAGAACATTGCTTTTTGATGTTATGTCTAAAAATGCCAAATTTCCCCATTGATTTACATCAAAATTTAAAAACCATTGAACCATATCAAAATTACTTTCGCCAAAAGAAAATGCTTGCCAGAATTGTTTTCAGCAGCCAAATGGCTTAGAGAATCTAATCGTTTGAAACCAAAATGGTTAATTGTCCACCCCTAATTAATACTTGTTAACTCACATATTTGCTCACACGAACCTGTACCTGGAGGGTTGTCTACCTCAATGATGACCCCTGCGGGTGTGAAAACGATTTGGAACCCACCCTTGCGAGTGCTGAAGAATTAATGGATAAGCCAAGTAAATGAGACCTGCGGTCTTTTTTTAAACATTATTTGTTCACTTCACCAGTGCCTTCTTTGAAATGAAACGAAAAAAAAAAAAGTTTATAATACCTGAATAATTAGATTTCTTCTTGTGACCTATATTAAAGCGCTTTACAAAAACCTGGTTTAAAAAACTAAAAAGAAATCCTAATCATAAAAATAATAAGTAAAGTAAAGCCACATGCACAAAAAAACAATTATCATTAGTGAAAATGGATTATAATGTCTTTGCATTTGTATAAAAATAATAATTGCCTGTTGGCAATTGGAAATGAAATGTAACTATATTAGGAGTGGGCTAAATAAATGAGTTATTCTTGCTTTCTAGGGCTGGGTTTATTTGTATGTCTATTTTTTAACCATCTCGGACGTGAAGTGACAAGAGATTTTTTTACCTCGGGTCCAAGAAAAAAGTGTGGACCTCCCTCTTGTATCATGTCCTTTAATTTTGGGGGGAGTGGATTTGAGCAGAAAATCTAATTACTCTTTTTCACAGGTATTTGGTAATGCTTTTTGAATTTGTCTAATTATATGTAAGATCAGCTTAAGATAGCTAATTTTGAAAGCTGCATGAAAATTGGACATTGCGTTTTCTAACAAATGACGTTTTAGGTCAAAATTTAGGCGCGGGAGCTTTTCCAATTTTTCGCCAACACGTTTATGAGCAAAAAGATGATCCAAGCGTGAACTTTGACTCAAGAAATTTGATCATTCTATCTCATTTAGTGCCTGTTAGCACTCATTGAATGTTCCTGACATGCTCCTATTCAAATGCACAGGGGTTACTTGCAGTTGAAATGAGCAATCGGCAGACCAACTACATGTAATAAAAGTAATCAAAATTCTTGAGCTGGTCAAGTTTGGGGTTAAATTCACGGCTTTAAACTTCAAAAACAGGGCAAATGGAGAAAGCGAAAGCATAAGCGAAACAATCGTTTTGGAAATGCGCCCTCACGCTAAATTTTGACTAAACACGTCAATTTTTTAAGAAAACGCAATGTCCAATTTTCATGCAACTTCAAATCAGCTATCTGAGCTCATTACATTTTAAAGTAGACATAGTAGACATCAAATCATTACAAAAATACCTGTGAAAAGAGTAATAAGAGGGATTTTCAGCTCAAATCAACTCCAACCACAAAATTACAGGACATGACCCAAGAGGGCGCTGCACACATTTTTTCTTGGACCAGATGGTAAAAACATTTATTCATTTCATGTTGAGATAGGGTAACTCTCTAAAAGGCCCGGGGGCGGAACCGCCCCCCCCCCGACAATTTTTTTGTCGTAATCTCACCTATTTGTTATTTTTCAACGCCGAACGAAGCAGCATCATCTGAATGGACTTTTTCTTGGAAGCCTTGCGCTCGATTTATTAAGACCATTGCTGAACAAAAATCGAACTACGGTTATTGATGCGGCGTTTGAGTGAGTCCGCATTGCGTGGCGAAGCAGAAAAGCTATTCCCATTGAATTAACAGAACAGCAGGACAATACAGTTTTTTTGTGTAAAGGATCAGTTATTGTATAAGAGCATGTGTGTGCATACTTTGACACACCTTCAGTCATCATCAGAATTACAATATAACCCAGCCCTGGATGAAAATAAACCAAAAAAAGTAATTTTGCCCCTTATATTTTTCATATATTATTGAATTAAAAACTTTCGCTGGTATTACCAGGGTATTAGGCCATGAGGCCCCCCAACGACGAAAAAAAAGAATGCTGGTTAGGGCCAAGGTGGCGCACCCTGGGAAGTAACACATAAATTTTCCAAAAATTATAGAAATCAGATTTTCGGATGTGACATTCTCGGAAAATGATATTATAATGTCATCTCATTTATGCCTTGAATATCAAGGTGGACTACGGGATGTACACCATGATTCATGAACTCCAGCAAATAATGGGGGCCCAATGATAAGTAATCCGCTCGGTATGTAGAAGCCCAAAACCATTCACAGATTCCTTTTTTCATCGTGGAACTGCAGAGCCCTTGTAATTATCCATGTAACTGAAAAGATTGCAGGAGTTATACCATCACCCGATTTCGATTCAGCTATTTTCCATGACGTGAACACAAATTACTCGTCCTCTTTCACGACTAAATAAAGTTTTAGAGGTTCTACCTTGTGTTCAATTTTCTTTGACCCTATTATATTTATCCTTTATTCAAAAGGGGAAACGAAGGTGAGCAAAGCTCATGAGAAAAAATTGTTTGGCAAAACGGTGACCTCCTAATCATTCATTGTGCAGAACCAAACCCGCAGTAACTTGTTTTTTTTTTTACCGCGTATAAACCCATTCTATTGGCAATTTATTGTTATAGCAGAAAGCGAAAATCATTCACTATATTGAATGGCAGGTGACCGGTGCCGAACAAACTTTTAATTGAATGAAAAGAGGTCCATAGTTAATATGATTAAGTTGGGTGTTGGTTCGGCCACCAAGGATGTTAGATCATAGCTTACCAATCAAAACTTCTTTCATGATTTTTGTTCACCTCGTTTCTTTTTGAATTAAAGATGAAATATACGATCAAGTTATTTAAACTCCCAGCAGAAGTTGTAGTTTTCTTCGGAATGAATGAGGGTGTAGCTCAATCTAAACCGGGCGGTGATGTGAAAAACCAATTCAAGAAGTTTTAACGTTCATGGCAATAAACAATGGTTTTGCAGTCCCAGAGAAGCTGAAGTCCGTTGTCCTATTAATTCATTCATAACGGGGCGGAGTCGGCGGATTTACTTATCGATAGTTACCAATTTTTGGCTGGAGTCATGGAACGTGGTGTACATCTCTGAGTCACTTGCTATTCAGGAAGAAAACTGAGGATGACATTTAATTCATTTTCACAAAACCTGTGCACATCACTGTTAGAAAATTGTCTGTAATTTACGGAAATTCTCGGCAGCAGAATTCCAGATGTTTTTTGTGTGTAAAATTACAGGAATTCGTCAAATTATTAACTGAAACTTTAACAGTAATTTTACTGAATTTGTCTCATATTATGGGAAAAAAAAAATATGTATTTAACAGCGTTTTTCCGTTAATTTAAATTACGGAAAGAAAAAAAAAACTTTTGAAATATTTCCGTAATAACATTTTTATGTTTTTTGTTTTTTATTTTATTGTTTTTCAAAAAAACAGGATCTTTCGTAAATGATTAGGAAAAATCTGTCTTCTTAATTTTACGGGAAATGTCTTCTAACAGTGTACCAGAAGTGATAATACGCTGGGAGAGGATTTGTAAATTTAGGACAGTTTATTTTAGCAAAAGTATTACTGTTAGGGGTGCTTGCCACGCTAGCCTATATTAGAGACGTCGAGAGGCGAAGCACGAGGACAATATAAGTGTGATTCATATAGACTGCTTCGCAGTCTCGAAAAGCAGCCTCGAATGTACATTTGGGTTTTGAGCACGGTAGATTAAAAGATAAATCAGACTGGAAATGCTAAACTAAAAAACGTTTTGGGAGAACCATGTACTAGATATGCTGCTAAACCACCAAAAAACGCAAAACACTTTCACTACACGCAAAAATGACCACTCTAGTAGGACGGTCTGAAGGCCATTTCTTTGGTTAACGCAAATCGTTGATTTACAATGAGTTTACTAATGAGCACATCTATCGAAAAAGACCATTTTCTATGTATTCAGACTTTATGGCCCATTCCAGCGACCAACTGACTCCGAATCGTCGCTATGGGAAAACAGCTAAATAGATTGGTTCAAGGTCTATTTTATTGGGTTTTTATTGTTTCCAAAACTCTTAACTTGTTCAAAATATGAGTTATCCGATTGAGTTATGCTTAGACTAGACTATGCCATAGTCGAATTTTCTTTTTTTAAATTAATTTTGTGTTGCTGGTCCCATCTTATGTAACCCAGATTATCATCATTATCTATTATTTATTGTTGTCATTGTTTCTATATTATATCGTGACGCAATTCCACGGCAGTACACAAGCTTAATTAGGCCTAGGTCCCTTTCTGACAATGCTTTCTACCACCAAAAGATTAGCTCAGGGACTTCATGTTACGAGAGGGGCCACTGTTTAACATACCGGGCTTTTTATGCGAAATATTAATATTCAATAAGATGGCTCCCTTATGATCCGCTAAGGTTTGTGACGCGAAAGTTCAGTGACCATGCTCGGAAAAAAAATGACTATGTACTTTCAGCTGCGGTCAGGTAATCTGCATTGCTGTGGGATTCGAATAGTAAGAAATGTCAATCATCAGATAGACAAATTACTAGACTCGTCAAAAGTGTGAAGGATATGCATAGAATCGGCCGCGAAAATATTGTTTTTTTTTAATTGAAAATAATTCGGATCTTTGATGAATGCAAGTTCACTTCGCCCCCCACATATAAAACATTCAGTTGGTAATATTTGACACGACATTCATCTACTTTCTTGTGATTTTTATTTTAAAGTACGTCCAAGTTTCTCTACCTTTACCTATTCGAAAAAGGAGTTCATTTCATTTCTTGGAAAATCGATCTATCGGTTTCAAATGTAGCTAATTGCATGAAAAATTAAACATCCCATGGAATCAGTGCACTAAATATGTGGAGTTTGTGGACCTGAATCTGAAGTTTGTTGGACTGTTTTCGCGTTTGTTTTCGACAGATAGAGTAGTCGTAATATGGGTTTTTTGAACCCAATGCCGCAAGATACGTGGGCTACACACGGTGTATATCTGTTGGGCAGATCAAACGGGCGTAAATCCGGACAGGCAGAGGGTACACGCGTTAAAGCTGCCGTGTAGAGCACGTTGCATTGTGTTTTGACGGGGGGTGAGGTAAAAATAACTAAATCTGCTTATATTGTTCAAATTGATCCGGAAAAAAATTACAGGATGCCGTAACATCATAAGCCGTAAGCTCATTTCTCCCCACACCAATCAGCGAGAAGCGATTCAGCCCCAAGCATGATATCATCAAAACAAGCAATGCGTATATGATTCCTTGCCTGGAATTACGCGCAGCGGCCAGTTACCGCAATCGCCCTTGCTGAGATTAATTCACGATTGCTTGCTTAATACAAGTGTATACAGTTCTAACTCGCACAATAACAATAATATGGTACTTAATAAGCATTGAATAACGATCAAATTAATTTGCCTCTCAATAAAATTATGTTAGGTTTCTTTTCAACAAACTATAAAAATGCTTGGCACTACGGTGGGTGCATAGCCAACCCGGGACACAAGGCTCATGACTTCGATCACAGAGATAACCCCCACAGAACAAGCCCGCCAAATCCTTGTTAGACCATTGGTTCAAACTTTGGTTTCAAAACGATACATACTTATATTAGGGTCCGCTAAGTGTGGACGGAACTCGCCATAGAAACCCACGTAACATCTCGACCCCTAAGTGAAAGTAAAGTAGTCCAGGGCGCAGGTAGCCCGCCCGTATGGTGAAGTGAAATTGACAGGAGTAGTTATCGCGCCCTCAATTGACCTGCATGATAAAGTCGGGGGGCGTAGGGACCATCGCCCTCGATTTGGGGGGAAAAACACACACACACACACAATTGGAAAAAAAAGTAAGTTAAAAAAAAAAACAAAAAAATAAAACAACAACAACAATTGGACTACGAGTAGTCTATGCTTAGACTAGCTGCAAAATTAAGCGATGGTGATTGTCATTTTTCAAAACAAATTAAATGGTACATTTGGGTACAAAGTCTGATAAAAACCTGCAGTAAAATGCTATACGAAACGCTCTCTTTCCTCACTTTAAAACATGTATACTATGTTCTTCCATTAGAACTAAGCTACGAGCAAAACACGCCAAAAAGGTCAAAATCCACGAAAATTGCGCAAAAGATATCCAGAAATGTTGGGGCCAAATTCGTGGAAGTATCAATTGATATGCCTTTGTAGTAGGCCAATCATGCGTGTATTTCTCTCAGTGGGTGTGAGATGAAAACAAAAATCAGATTGTCTCGTGGAATTGGAAATTTACAATCAAACTTGCGGTCTTAAAATTCAAGACGTGATATCATATTTTCTATAGTTTAAGATCATTTTGTACTCGGTGATCGAAAAGCATGACGTTTTTAAGAACAGAAAAGTTGTCGTTAGTATTGTCTAGTAAACATACCTGCGATTTTGTAAATAGATCAGGATCGCTGATTGTAACTTAAAAGGTCCATGGCCTGTTCGCTAATGCCTCGTTCCCAGAAGCCCAAATTTTACCGGAAGTGGTCAAACATTTTGTATAAGAGAAAAGCTACTATTTTTCTCATTTATCCTGTGAAATCTTAGGGCAAAAAATATTGGTTTGGAAGTTTGATCAAAAAATGGGCCCCATTTTGGCGACCAATATTGATTTTACCCCCGTACTCCTATGGGGATTACAAATAAGTTTTAGCTCTCACAGCAACACGATTGAATATCGGCGCGAAACTTGACAGAGG
Source organism: Ophioderma brevispina (assembly GCA_023653785.1). Lineage (NCBI taxonomy): Eukaryota > Metazoa > Echinodermata > Ophiuroidea > Amphilepidida > Ophiodermatidae > Ophioderma > Ophioderma brevispina. Next base: position 78,422 of record JAMKCH010014786.1, on the reverse strand, counting down.
TGGTTTGGGGTGATGGCCAATATATCAAGATAAAAACTTCATATCCCTTATTTGGCCATCCCCCTTTAATGGCGGAACAGATGGATGGAAATCCCAAATTATGAAATAGCGCCACCTCACGAAAGTGACCTTTAACTTGATGTGAAATCCAAAACTTGAAATCCAAAAAGTGCATGGGAATTCCCATCATGAAATCCAAAAGTGCATGGGAATTACCACAATGAAAATCATAAAAAAGCATAATCCAATATTCTAATTTGTTCCTTTCACGGATGCACTGAATAGATAATTGAGTAATAAGCTCTTGGGTTTTTTTTGGCTATCCTTGGTCTCATCAACATGTTTTCTGTTAATGTTCATTTTTATGTTTTTATATATCATTTTAAATTTTAATTGCAGTATGTATTTTATATGTATTTTATGTGAATTTAATGTGCATATGTTGATATGACTGATATGATATGAAATGAAAAATGTAATTGAATAGCTAACCAAAGATGACCTTGGGAATGACCCATTGAAAAAAATCCCATTTCCCAAAGAATGCTATCACTTAGAATGCATTCCTTGTCATTGGTCACAAACAACCAGAGATGATACGATGAGAAAATTCCATGGGAATTCCCACTGGAATTCCCACATTGATTTGTCAAAAAGAGCTTGAGAATTCCCATAGTCATTTGAGAGCGTGAGTTCGAGCCCCGGCGTGGCTCTTTCCACAGAAAATAGGCATTTTCCACAGAAAATAGGCGAAAATCGGATTTCCATGCGGTTTTAAGCTCAAATGATTGCAATTGACTAGTTCTACATAAATGTTTTAGAGCCATAATTGACCGGAAAGGATGAGAATACGTTTATCCGGAAGCTTTTTACGAAAGATTGTGACATTTTAGCCCACCGGAGCAAAGTTCACAGGGTGTAACCACCCCCCTTTGTAAGACGAGAGTTAAGAAATCTTCCCAAAATGTATTCTTAACTTGATTAAACACCAATTGTACATTTCTAAAGAGCGTCCCAATTTTCAAATTTGTGAGCTTTATACAGAGCTGTGTTGGTAATTGTCTATGCGTCATGGATGGATGATCGTCGACACGTACATGGCCTTATTTTCCGGCTACTTCATATTGTAATGACATTTTCCGTGGTCTTTGAATTAGTATTAACATCCAAATATTAATACATTACTTAACAGTTTAAAATTTACCATTTTTTGCCATTCTTTGGGTATTCTTTTGTAAGAATATCATTTATAATTCTACACAAAAGCAATCAATTAACCTCTTTTGTAAAATCCTCTGTTGAATTTGGAAATACTAATATAACAACAATTAATCACACTTGGAGAAAATCGAGTTTATTATAACTATCCTCATAAAGCAGTCTTTTTAACTGATGGCAAATATCTGAATCTTAACTCTCTCCTGGCTGGGCAATTGTTTATAAGTTATAACACATAAGTCAGAGACATTTGAGACAGTTTGCCAAATATTTGCAGGTCATTTGGGAAACCATCTAGCAAAAAACACATAAAACCCAAATACTAGGGCTTGTTTGGGCTCATTTCAATGCATTTTAGGCTGAATTTGAATATGCCCACGAAATAAATAATTTTGAAATGTTTTTAACCCAAAAAATCCAAAATTGACAAAAATTAATGCGTGTGTCGAGTGCTGTCGACATCCGCAGGGAGTGAGTTAATTTTGTCACTACGTCAGTAATTTTGTTGCAACTAAACGTTTGAAGTATCAATTGCACAAAAAACCTAAGCCTATCATTGATATTTGAATTTTTTAATCACATATAGATGTTTCTGTGTTTCGTTCATCTACTCTGTGGGTATTAACCCTCGTCTACCTGAGCCATTTTTTTGTAACAAAACTCCCGAGGGGGGGGGGGGGGGGTGGTTACCACCCGCCCTGTGATTTTCGTTACTGAACACCCGATTCCTGTAAATTTGGTACCAAAGGATAGCTTAGAGTTTCTCATTTCCATTGGTACTAAAATAAGTACTAACATCCCCATTATGACGTCACCATGACTTCATATGTTGAGGAAAGTACGAAAATACTGAATATAGGGTGGAAAATTGATATTTCGCAATTTTAGCGACTCAAACACCTTATAGCTCTAAAAATGTTGTCTTATATAAAACAGTTCCATTTCCATCAAGTGACAGTCAAAAACCGCATGAAAATCTGATTTTCCTAACCTTTTTGGCGAAATTGAATTTTTCACTGTGTGTGTCTATGGAAATGGCAGTCTTGCTGACATGCGAACTTTATGACGTCATTGTGACGCAATGCTAGGCATGTTGGTACTCATTTTGGTATCAATGGAAAGAGGAAGACCATAGCTATCTATTGGTAACAACATCAATTGTCTGTGATGTTCCTGGTTTTGTTTTTGTGTTAGGCATGTTGGTACTTCTCTCAGGAGGGAGGGGGTGACCGTGTTACCACCACACCCCCATCCATCACTTTGGTGATCACCCTGTATTTACTACAACACCACCCCCCCCTTGGGTAGACGAGGGTTATATTGTGTGGTATGGTATGTCATGCAAAGAGGAAGCAGTTACCGTAGAATCTTTGCTAAATTAATTTTCATGTTTTGTGAGGAAAATATAATATCCTAGCACTGCTAAGCATCTTGTGTTATGTTTGTTTTTAAATAAAACTCCAATATATTTGTTTTTAAAAATTGTTGTCCTCGGTTTAGAGAGAGTCACACCTTGTTAATTTTTCAAACAATAACGTGCTTCAAAGAAATGTCGATAATAAATTTGGAATTTTAGTTAGATATTAAATTAGCTGATAAGGTTCTTTCACAAAAGATTTATAGGAGGATTATTGAAAATATAGTATTGTAAATTAATGCAAAGCTGCTTGTAGCAATTCCATGGTAATTGACGAACGTATACAAATTGGACTAATTCGACTAATCTTAAAGCATTAACTTTTTAAAAGTACATTTTCAAGACCAACATGCATTTTCCCAGTAAATTTTAAACAAATCTGAAGCTGGTATTCTGAACAGGGAGTCTAAACTTTAGACAATGTTTAAACCAGACTTAGTCCTAATGAGTGGCCTTGTTCCTCCAACAACTTTAAAATTGTGCTGTACCCCCCAAGGGTGAAGAAATTCACTCATGGATAGAGCGGGAATGGCCATCCGTGAGGAATTTTCCACCCGTTACATTCGACCTTCTTAATATTTTGAAGGAAAAGGTCACTATGTAGGCCTAACCCGGGTTTAAACCCAGTTCTAAAGTTAGACTCCCTTTCAGAAATATCGCCCTTGTGTCTGAATTAGTCCAACAACAACCATTATTTGGGAATCAACATAAAAACGTGAATAGTCCAACCAAGCCTGTAAGTGATCTGAGAAGTTATCTCAAATAGTACATGTGCAACTTAATTTATGTGAAAATTTCATATAAATCTTGCAAACCAAGTTTTTCTAAACGAACTCAAGGGTGTCAATGACATTAGAAATGCACCTTTGATCTAAGAATGTAAACATACATTCAATTTGTTTTAAATGCGCCAAAACCGAAATAAAACTTAATATGGTGCAAAGTGTCAAAATACTTAGAAATTACATTTTTCACATATTCTTATTTTATAGTGCACTCAATTTATAATTTGACCCATTTTGATTTATCCCGGATTACCTGGTATCACTTGTTATGATCATAGGTACATTTCTAATTGTTAATTGACACAATAATTTATACTTGAAGTAATATTTAGGCACATTTGTGTCACAGTATTTTTTGGAAGATATTAACGTTTTCTGGCGGCAATATGATTGAAAGTCATGTTACAACTTTAAAAGTATCAGAAATACATAATTGTGTCAACAACATAATATAAGTACTTCATGTTATTTTATCGCAGGTAGGTATTGCTGTTATATGGCATATTTAAATTATTAGATTTGGCTTCCATTGAATTTGTTAGATGAACTCAATGTTAAAAGTGCCATGCATTTGTTAATTGGGTCCTATTAGGATCTAGTACCATTAGTTTGATAAAAACATATAGGGTGATAATAATTCATTTAGGCGACGCCATCTTGGGGTTCTCAAAATGCTTCAAGGCTTGCACAGGTGGCCCTGGCCGATTCTTTTCTACACCCTAATCATCATTTTCAGCAAAAAAAAATGTGTCATTACTCAAACTTTACGGTCACATGAAGGTTCTACCTGACTATTCGTTTGTTTGGCACCGGCGTACCTGCATTCATATAGGTGAATGATTTTCGATTTCTGCTGCTAATTAGCCGGTTAACATTGCATAAAATGGGGTTACGAGGCAAGTTACGGGTTTAGTTATGCGCAAGATGGTAGGTCACCGTTTGTCAAACACGTTTTCTCTCATGAGTTTTGTTCCACCTTTGTTCCCTTTCGAATAAAATGAAACACACAATAGAACCTCTCACTTTATTATTGTGAAAAGAGAGACAGGAATTCTGTGTACACTTATGAAAACTAGCTTTATCTAAAGCGATGTGTTTGTATAACACCTGAACTTTTTCAGCTGCATGTATAAAACAATGGCTCTGCAGATCCAGATGAAAAAAGGAATCTGAAGTAGTTGGTCTACTGCCAGATCTATTTATTCAATAGACCATTACTTGCTGGAATCAGTGAATTTTCCAAATTGGTTGTACTTCCGTTGGTCACTGATATTAGGGCAAGAATTGAGATAACATTAATTCATTTTCTAGAATATGTGAACATCGTAGAGCGGAATGAGTTTACCTGGACTCTAATTACGGTTGCTTACCTACCTAAAGTATGATACTTACACCTGGCACAGAAAAGTATCTCGACATGTCTTTCGATCAGTACTGTGCCAAAGCTCAGACCATTTTAACAGTGTTCGAAAATCATTTATTGTTGCTGAGGTCTTGCTCTTTCATGTAACGCCTCGCTTTGTAAAAAGCGTGCAAAAATGGCTGGAATAGAGTGCCCGAAAGACCGACAAAACCCCCCAAACCAAAAAGATTCAGTTTTTTGATTTTTCAATGCGTCACTGTGTGGTACAATCAAATACGTTGTGTATTGATTTTACACAAAGAGGTTTTCCGACCGAATGAGCGAGAAGCCTACCTTGCAATAGTAATGATTGTGGTCCGGTGGTTCGTGTCCCAGTACACCCGGGCAATGCCCATTAAAAATCAAAAACTGCAACCTTTGGTTTTGGGGGTTGCTCGTTCGGGCGTTCTCTCTGCCATTCTGCCACGCCTTTTTACACGCCAGGTATTAAACAAAAGAGCAAGCCCTAAGCAACCAATGTATATTTCGGAAACTTCAAAAGGTCGATTTGGCAGAGTTACCGATCGAACAAAACAGCCGAGAACTTTTTGTGCCATGTGTTTATTATAAGATACTTAGGTTTGTTTCAACAAAGACTCCAACCCACGATCATCAATAAGCAGTAGTGTGTATAAGCTTTATTCGTTTACTATGATATACCAAAAAGACGTGGGAACGTAAAAGCCACCAAGTTTTAAAAAAGAGTATGAGCCATAGAAAGTAATAATGTAAAGAGAGCACCAAGTATACTCAAGTGTGTCTGCCCCATTGGCAATCTTGGTCCCATTTCTTCTATTCCGAATTCTTTTTTTAGAACATTCATGGTAATTCATTAAAGCAACCATCATCGTCAGACCAAATTGTTGATTTAAATAATTCCAAACTGCACTTGTTCTTGCTTAAGGTTATATTGGCAGTGTCGTGAGTTTGGAATTAGTATTCCTATTTCTTGTGTAAAGGCCGTCTTGTTCTGACTTGAATACTCTTCAAGTTGATATTGCTTAGTTTTTGTTTGTTTTTTTTCTTGCTTGATTTCTTGTTGGCTTTAATTCAACGATTCAGAGACCGTTGGAGTGCAGATCCGTCGGAACTATGTATTCAATATACGGAATGAAGTCCAACTGTAACATTCATCCAAGTGGCGCAATTCTTTTCCCGTCGAAAATGGGTTTCCGACAGTCGACTGTTTTGGAAGGTTATGTTTCTGGGTGGTTTTTGTACCAGTCTTTCTGTGAGATACCCTGGTAGGAAGGAACCAATCCGCAACACCATAGGAAGGTTCCGCTGCCGGGTGACCGCAATTACCTCAAATGAAGAGGAAAAACTCTTTCGAACTACTCAATATTATAAATCAGCACCTCTAGCATTTGAAACTATATATATAGTGTTATGACGGTCTTGTGGGCGTCTAAGGTCAGAAATACATTTCAAAACACAAACAATGAGCCTAATAATAATAATAATAATAATGGGGATTTATAGGGCGCACCCCCAAATCCCCAAAATGGCGATCAAGCGCAGGAAACACTAGCAAGTTGACATAAAAACCTGTCACAATACAAAAAAATAAACACAATACATGAAAAGCAGAGGTAAAATAAGCACAGAAATGAGAAAAAAACAGTTAGCAAATGTTCTCATCAGATGAGTTTTCAAAACAGCCTAAAAGTGAGTCAGAGAATGGGCTAGTTCTAACAGCTAAGGCAGAGCATACAGAGCGTGGAGCCAGCAATAGAGAAAAGCCCTATCCCCACGAATTGTTTAGAACGAGGTTCACAAACGCAAAGGACCTGTTTTTTGGAAAGGAGCGTCGAGTGGGATTGTTATGTTTGAGAAGACAACTAATATATTTGGCGCAAGACCATGCAGGGACGTAAAAGCAATAAGCAGCAGTTTGTACATAATTCTATAATCAACCTGCAACCAATGTAACTCCTTCAAAAACAGAGGAGTGATATGAGACGTTCTTTTAGTTAAAGGGACCAAGCGTTGCAAAGCGGCAGTTTTTGAATGCGCTGGAAGACGAGCAATCTGAGTGTGGAAGGCCAAACAAAAGTGAGTTGCCCATATCTAAGCGGTGGGTTATTAAAACTGTTGCACAATTCTGTTCAGTGGCACGATGACTCAGATATCTTCTTATTCTAACAATGTTTGACTGATTGACAAGAAAGCAGATCGTACAAGCTAGAAATATGATCATTAAGATAGAGATGAGTCAAAAATAACACCTTAGATTACGAGCCTTTTTAGCAGGGTTGATGTCAGAATCGCCAATCGTAATATGAGGAACATTAATTCTGACAGCTGTTGTCTGGAGGCAATCAGACTAAATTAGGTTTATCAGCCTTGGGCCAAGTGATCTAAACTTTATAGAATATAACAGATTTTAATGATTTGTAATTGGTTCAAGAATTTGTATGTCCAAAGCACACATTACATAGTAAAATTACACACAATAGTTAAGATTACTTAGGGTTTACTAGTGTCCGTGGTGAACAAGTGTTGAAGTCCAACAATGATATCCCTCACAGCAAAGACTCCAAAATGACAGGCCAACAAGTTCATACAAAACTCCAGCAGGTAATATATTCCAAGGGAATCTCAGTCCTGAAGGTAATCTTGTCCAGCAGTTCAAGACGACGGGACTTTCCCTCGACGACACTAATGTTCTACAATAATAAAATCCAGGTATTATACCACCATCAGTCTGTCGCTATGTCCTCATATAGGACCACAAATTGGAATCCCTTTTTGATTCCAAAAACTGAAGCTAAAAAAAAAAAAAAAAAAAAAAAAGACGACAGCAGACAATTTAGCTCTATCAAGCTCCGGCAGCATCCAAAGTATTAAATCCTGGCACTAGATGTAGAACTCAAATATCCCATTATTGTAGATTAAAACTAGCTATAACTATACTATGCAATGTTTTGATCTTAAAGCATAAAGAAGTTGACTCAGTTACTAAGTTTAGCATTCTTGGGGAATTCCCTTTTCTCCCCTTGTGCAATCTATCTAACAGGTGCATTTTGCACAAACAACTCTAGGGATATTCCCCTTTCTCTCTTTTATAGTAAACAAAGTACTTTTCCCATGAGAAATCTTTTCTCAAATAAAATTGAGAAAATATTTTAATCAAAATTTTGAGGGTAATATAACAATAGGCTGTATGGAGGTTGACGGTGGGAAAACGGGCATGCATTTTCTTTTGCATTGCAGAAGAAATGGGACCAAGTTTGCCAATGGGGCAGACGCACTTGAGTATAATCGGTGCTCTCTTTACATTATTAACTTTATATGGCTCATACTCTTTTTTAAAACTTGGTGGCTTTTTACGTTCCTAAAGTCTTTTTGGTAGATTTCCTTTATTTTTGTGAACATCGAATTGCTGTGCAAATTGCAGTTGGTCATTTGCAAGAACATGTTACAGTTATATGTTTACATGAACAGTTATAAATACACTTTAGTTGAATGTGTGTGATTATTCCATATACGTCATGTGTTGTTTAAGTAAAGTGTTTTGGGAATTATTGAACAATGTTTCTAATTACAGTTTTTGAAGTCCGTTTTTTTCTCGGTATATTCAGGTAATTGATTTGGTTGTCTATACTGCTCTTAACATAGATAATAAAATATGAAGAGCTTAAAGTCCATGGCCATGAGCTATCAAAATTGAGATTTTATATAAATTTATTATAATTGGAACATAAAACTGTTAGTGCTTTTTGACGGTTTTATCTTCTTCAGTTACGGAGATATTCAGATTTTAAAGTTTCTGCAATTTTTGGACCTTTTTCACACACAAAAATGAAATACCTGTAAAATCTTATGCAACCCCAAAGCAACCCGGTCTAGCAAGGTCTGTACGCAACCCAGTCTAGCAAGAGGATATCTTTTTGTAAGAGAACATACTTATTCCAACTGTCCGCAGAATAAACGTCTCCACATGATTCACTACATATGCAAGGAATGTGTGAATAATGTGAACGGTGCCACTGATTACGAGGTTATTTACGATGGTATTAAATGAAAATCTCAATAAAAAAATCAGTACGTTCAGTACTTGAATTTCGACTTTATATCATGAAATTGTATGTCTTTGGTCGTTACAATTAGAGAAAATCACCTGTTAATTTCTACGATAAGCTTATAAATTTATAAAGATGCCACTCACCATCACTCAAAAACCTTTTAATTGGTGAAAACCCCTAGAAAAGTACGTAAAATAATACTGAAAAGCCCCAACCCGGCCTGAAAATAACGCAAAAAATACTAAATTTGGCTAGCAAAAACCCTGTATTCATACCTGGTTTTCCCTGCAAAGTGGCATCTCTGCAAAAATTATGGACATATGAATTTTACAGTACCACAATGGCCTATTGGCAGGAAAATTCGAATTCAATTTATATGAAATACCTGTAAAATCTTATGCAACCACAACCTGTACGCAACCCGGTCTAGCAAGAGGACATCTTTTTGTAAGAGAACATATTTATAATGTACTCATTCCAATCGTCCGCAGAATAAACGATCATTTTAATAATTATTGTTTCATTTTCCGTCCAAAGTATAACACTTTTAGTCTGTTTTTACGAAATACTTCAAAGACATTTTTATTGTTATGAACATTCATTTCAATGTAAAATGGAACTGACAACTTTGATGCTTCCTGATAATAACTGAATACTAACAATTACATAATTATTAAGAAAGATTGGGCCAATGGGCATGTTTCAACCTCCTTGTACAATTTTATATTTATTATACTTCCATTCCGTTTCTATGGTCAGGGTGACTGTTAGCCTACATACCTTAAATTAAAGGTGATCCACATTGCTCGGACGGCATATATTAAGCCATATACCAATGGAAAGCTTGTGACTTCAGGATGCCAAAAATATCTTTTCCAAAAAAATAATCGTATAATATAGCCGTATAAGCCAAAAACTAACCCCATATTTCGTACGCCTAAAAAATACGATTAAGCTTTCCTTCTCTGACCTTGGCAAATTCGTGTGACGTAGGCGATTGCACAAGTCCTGTTGCGCAATGCATCTTCCAAAGTAAAGGAACCCAAATCGCTCCTCTTCTCCTGTTTTGAATTTCGCCAATATAGCTATAAATGTTGGTTGACTAGGTTTCTTGATCTCTGTAGATTGGTAATTATAATTCCCGGCTTCATAAGTGTGCAAGAAATGTGAAACAATGGCTTGAATTCTCATCGCTTACGATGAATCGTGACTAGCGAGCACAGCTCAGAGGCCGCTGTGTTTACACGAAAGTGTGAGATTTTGACCACCACTCATGCTCCTGGAGCATGAAAAATAAATAGCTGCCTTTTGAGGTTAGTGAGGGAGACCTGCCCCTGGAGCATGGGTGGTGGTCAAAAACTACCGCGTGCGTATAAAGACACGGCTCTTCCATTGATTTACGTTACACCCTCTTTTGCTAACCGATGGAATTGCATGAGGTATAGGCGCTATCAGGGGGGAGTAACAGAAAATATCTTAATCTACTTTTCTCAGACCGGGAAACAGTCACACAATTATGGTTAATGAACCTTTTTTAATAAATCACTGTTGGCTTTGCTATTGGGTTTCCGGTAAAGTATTGGCTCATCGAGCGTAACATAGCGGTAAATACTTTAACTAGCGACAATTTGTTAACCATAACAAATTGCAGGAATACTGTGAAGCAAGGAATTCAGTATGTATAAAATGCCGACTGAACCGCCTTCTCGGTGGGATAGAGCCATCAAATCTACCAGATACTTCAATAGATAGTTATCTGTATCTGTATTGTTCATAATTCTGATTTGGTTGAGCAAATTTTAGAGAAAACAATGGTAAGTCTTCGAAAGCGCAGAAGCGAGCGATACTAAAATGGGATTTTGTTTACTTGCAGTTGCATAGACGATTACACAATCGGTGACGTCACCACCTCACAGCGCCCAAGTCAATAATATTGACTTTCGCTGAAGTGGTGTTGCTTGAAAGACGATTTTCATTTTGGCTCTTGTAACCAAATCGTGAGTAGCATAAATATGACACCGTTACATATAAAATCGCGATAAAATAAGCTTTCCATTGGTATAGCTTAATATATGCCGTCCGAGCAATGAGGATCACCTTAAAGATAATGATCACCAGAACTCAATACTAGCATAATATTAATATGCCGAAAGTAGTGGGCCACAGCCGGGCTCGAACTGACAACAACAGACAATCCAAAAGTAAAATCAATAACGTCTATCACGTTTATGGCTTAGACCGTTGCGCCATGGAGGAAGCTTGCAGTTTTGTTGTATATGCTAGTATGCGAGGGTTCAGTAGTGATGTTGAACAAAGAATCTCGTAAAACATCATTTTATTTGTATAAAGTCAATTATTTTCAATGTTAGCAGTAAAAGACACATCATGAGGATAAATAGAAATCATGTACTAAATTTTGCCAATATTCATTTCGTAATAAAGGCTGTAGGACTGTGAGACCGTTTTTTAAGTTTCACCTTTGCCACTAATAATCGTTATAAATGACCGTTTGAAAGCATTTCTAACTCGTAGTTTCTGTTTTCTTAACGCATATCTTACTCATGAAATGTGTCATATATACTTCTTTTGGTTGAAATGCATGCTATACTTTTGTATTACGAGTAGCGATTGTTAAAGATACTCCCACCTAGTGATTTTACTCGTCAAACACAGATCAAACAAAGGGAAGTTTGTTTCTGTTAATATACTCACGGTGTGTGTCGCTTGTATCAGGGATGTTCTAATGCTCTTTTTGCTGCTTTTTCTTGTTTTTTTTTTTGAGTTGTTTTATTTAAAACTTGGTTGACACACTACCGTGTGTCTTAATTTCCGTTGATCTAGGTAGTCTCATTGTGCCGAGTTGCCTTTCCCTATTTAGGTAGGTACGCATTACGGAATTAGAGGCCAGGTTGACCTCTTTCGCCACAGTAGACGTGAGAACACACATATAATAGGCAGGCTTCAGATTGAGCTAGGTGCCTCCTGGAGAGGACATTAATGACACAATGATTTCTTGAGTCCTTATCATGTGTATGAACAGAAAAGTTCAGGTAAACGCGCATCTTAGGGTGGGTTGGGAGAATATAGTGGTAATCATTCAAAATGGCCGCCAAAATAGTCCCATTTTACAAAAAAATCATATATTGGCCATAAATAATAATTAACATGAAAATCAAACCATTACATATGGTCACATACCCTTTATGAACTACCATGAAGCATGTTTTATAATACCATGCTTCAAATCCAATATGGCGTCCACATTAAAGGCCAAAATGTCGCCCAAAATAGGTGAAATTGTTGAAAAAATCATAATATTAGCCTTAAATATTAATTAATTTGGGAATGAAACCATGACACATTATCATACACCCTAGAGGAACTCTTATGAAGCACGTTTGTGTTATATCATGCTTCAAATCTAATATGGCGACACCCATTCGGGACAAAATGGCGCCCAAAATGGGTGAAATTGTCGCAAAAGTCATAATATTAGCCATAAATATTAATTCATTTGGAAATGAACCATGAAACAATATCATACATCCTAGAGGAACTATTATCAATCATATTTGTGTTATACCATGCTTCAAACCTATTTGGCAACCACCATACGGGCCAAAATGGAGACAGAATTGAGATTGTAAAAAATGGACGTATATTGGCCGTGTCTGATAAATACTAGTGGGAAAAAGCAGAAATATGCTTCTAGGGCCATAAAGGCAACTTTATCAAGCATGTTTGAATTGTTTCCATACACATGATAAGGACTCAAGAAAACATTGTGCCATTAATGTCCTCTCTAAGTGGCACCTATATTGGTAATCCTATATTCCTGTTTGTTTCAGATGACGCCATGGCCTTGCAATGTGTAGCACATTATGAATATTAGCGAACTGGTAGTTCTCTCATCAATGCCCATGCAAGATTACTGCATGCAAAGCAAATTCGCCGTCATCAAGGTGGCAACAATGCTCACAGGGAACAAGCTGAGTGATTCCTGATCACATTGATCCTGATATCCATGGCATTCACATGGAAACCACGCTACAAGAAGTTTACACTAATCATCTCACAATTAAAGAGAAATCAAACAGTGATGGAAATCAATCAACCTGCAAGCAATTACGAGCATCATCTCAATCTACACCATCCACTCATCTCTTTCCCGATTATTGCTACTTCTGCCACGTGAAGAGAAAAAAGCTCGTGGAAAGAGCAGGTTTCACATAAATTAACACTTGCATCTTCAGAACAGATGATCAAACGTGCTGCTGAAGAATCAGATGACACAGATGATACATACGCGATATCCAAGGAGTAGATCTTCTTGCAAAGGAATTTCAAGTACAGCCAAATGCAGACTTGATGACATTCGACAAAGTTGGTGTCACAAAACTAGCGAGTTAGTGAATTGGTAAAAATGCAGATACAAAGTACAATAATTGAGAACAATAAAGCCATATCAATGAAAGTGATTCATGAGTTGTACAATGATGGTCATGACGGAGACACTCGTTACCGAAGAAAGGCATTCATGACAAATTGCCAAGATTGAAAGTAAAGTTGTTCAAAACAATGTAGCCAAAAGGTGGTGGTGAAGAAAATTGGCAAAATAAAGACAGTGGAAGCCAATCGTAATATCATCAGCTCACTGTTAGCAGCATCAGCAAAGACACAACAGGTCATTGGCTTTGATTCAGCACTCAGTTTTCCACTGACAGCCTGTGCCACTAAAATATTGCCACAATGCTGCGGATTCAAGAAGAACCACCGACAAGCAAAGTAAGCTAGCCAAGATCATCATGAGAAAGACAACCGTCCTGAACACACCACCCATAGAAATGCCAGCAAAACAGGATGTCACAGCATATATTGTGGATCTAATGGCTCTTGTAAGGGTAGAGCGAAGTACAACCGAAAACATATGAAGAGCTGGCAATGCAGATAGTTCATTCCATACCGTCAGGATAGAAGCACGTTCACATAGTTGCAGATACATATAGACCAACCTCTATCAAAGACCCTGAGCGTTTGAAACGTGGATACACTGACAAGGTAATAGTACATTCAGCTGCAGCACGACTTCCGCGCAACTTCACCCAGTTCCTCAAAAATGGGGAAAAGAAAACCCGCTTGATCAACCTTATCCAGGAAGTAGTAATCGCCAGGAAAGCAGAGGTTCTTGAGATATTGAGAAGTGACACACTATTCTACTCAAACGACAATGTTTGCCATGTCATTACCAAGGATAGTGTTTCTATCTCAAGCGAGCTGTGTAGTAGTCAAGAAGAGGCAGACACAAACATTAGGCCTCCCATGCCTCGTATACCCTAAAATGGGATCCAAACGGCACTGTCATCATTAGAAATCACTCCGGAGATGTTGACATCAACGTTATTATCATAGCCCTGATTACAGACAACAGTGACCGAGTAATCATTGACTTCAACACAAGAAATCATCGGCAAGCATTTCGTTTGTCAGATGTCGACATGTCACCTGAAGAAAAGGCTTCACTCATTGGATGCCCATGCATTCCAGGAAATTGACGGTACTCAGACTTTTTTCAGAAAGGTAAAACAGCATGCTGGAATATTTTGCGAGACAATGAACGATTCTGGGCAAATGTTCGAAGATGTAGGAACAGAATGGCTACCTTCAGAAAGTTTGACTCAACAACTGGAGGAATTTGTATGCTTGCTTTTCGGCAGTCGTCGACTTAAAAGCGTCAATGCAGTCAGATTCCACATCTTCAAGAGAAAATATGAATCACAAAACAGAATCATTGACCTGTCACTGTTGCCACCATGTAGGAGCAGCCTATATCTCCATATTTTACGCTCTTGTTATGTAGCTAGAATCTGGAGGCTTTCCTTGACCAGCTGTCCGCAATTGCCCGCAGTAGAAAGTCATGGTTGGACAGAAGACAACCAAGTGAAGTGGATAGAGACAGCCTTTCCTGATGACGTAGCTAGTATTTTGCTAACTGACGGAATTGAAGAAGAGGAATATGAAGAAGAAAGTGATGAAAGTGACGAGAGTGACGAAAGTGACAATGAAGACAATTAAAGAGCACTTAAAATGAATGACAATTATTTTGAGGTTTGTTGTTGTATCATCCATTGCATTACCTCAGAACATAATTTTATTAAGAAGTACATGATAGCATAATGAACTACTAGAAGTTGTGAAAGAAACTACCCATTTCTTAAACCTAACCTATATTCAACAGAATTACAATTAAACGTCTTAAACGGCTTCAGATCCTGCTTATTGCCACCTGTATTGGAGATTAATGATTTTTTTTCCTGAATCTCTTATCATGCGTATTAATACAATATGTTGGCGGCCATTTTGATGATTAATGTACTTATGATCAATAATGATTTGTTTCATCAGAAATTTGGGCTGACAGTCTGACATCAATGTTAGATCCTTGGTAACACTTAATGCACGAATGACCACTAAGAATACAAACGTTTTCCAAATGATTTGTGCTTTCTTTTCCCTGATTTTTGGCATAAATGTTGGCCACCCTCTTGGATTTAAAGCATAGAAACAATTAAACATATTTGATAAAAGTTGCTTATGGCCACATAAGCATGTTTCTTCTTTATTCCCAGTATTAATTATCATACTAGGCCAATATACGACCATTTTCTACAATTTCATCCAGTTTGGGCGCCATTTTGGCCCGAATGGTGGTCGCCATATTAGATTTGAATCATGATATAACACAAACACGCTTCATAGGAGTTCCTCCAGGGTGTATGATAATGTGTCATGGTTTCATTCCCAAATTAATTAATATTAATGCTAATATATATTATGTTTTTTCAACAATTTCACCTATTTTGGGCGCCATTTTGGCCCTTAATGTGGACGCCATATTGGATTTGAAGCATGGTATTATAAAACATGCTTCATGGTGGTTCATAAAGGGTATATGACCATATTTAATGGTTTGATTTTAATGTTAATTATTATTTATGGCCAATATATGAGTTTTTGGTAAAATGTGACTATTTTGGAGGCCATTTTGAATGATCACCCCTATATTATCCTAACCCACCCTAAGATGCGCGTTTACCTGAACTTTTCCGTTCATACACATGATAAGGACTCAGAAATATTGGTCATTAATGTCCTCTCCAGGTGGCACCTAGCTCAATCTGAAGCCGGCCTATAATTGATTTATATAATTTTAGACAAAATATATTTCGGAAGAATTAGGTACTTCCGGGGTGCGCCTCATTGGGTCCTTATCCGAGCATCTTTTTCTTTTTGGCATCATGACCTACACTGCAGCTTTATGAATGGAAGTATAATCAATACGATCCTGAATTTGTACCACGTTATCACAAACCTATATCTTTGTTAGTCTTCCAAACATTCAATTACGGTCAACATCATGACACACGAAAATGTCTATAGGCAATAAAAATGCTTTTAAAGATCGTATTTTCTTTGAATGCATTTCCACAATAACGATATGTTACTTTTAATAAGAGAACAGTTATTTTAGTTGTGTTGTTTGGCATACATATCATGCCCACATACTAATCACTATTTGAAAAGCTAAGCTTAAATCGATGTCCTTCATATAGAAAATCACAATTTTGTCATAAACTTCAGGATCCTGAATTCCATTATACACAATACCCTCTGGGGTGGTTATACTAAAAATAAATGTTTACTTCATCCAAATAACAAATGTTCACCTCAACTTTGGAATTGAGCAGTTTAGGTGACTATCTTTCCGATTAATACACAAACAATTTGAAATCTGAGTCTTCCTTTCAAAATGCTGAGTCTTCCTTTGTGACAAATGTGACAATTAAGCGAACGGTGATGATATGTATTGGTTAGCAAAAGTACCTAAGCTCTTCATATACATGTATTATATATGTAAAGGACATCATGGACAATCAAATAAATTACCCGAAGAGACGGGGTATAAAGCGGATTTCAAATGCATAAACTGCTAAACAGTGCGTCACGTCCTAGAGTGACGGCGACCCAAAATACAAATGGATGGAATGCCCACTCACATTCAACAAACTGTTCGTAGAAATTCAGGATTGTCTTTGAAATTGGCTAACTGTGATTTGCTTAGATATTCAATACTTACACAAAGAAAGGAAATCTTCCAAAAAGACGTCAAAAGCGGCCATATTCTTAAAAGGAATAACAGCCTTATAAAGTTAGAAGGTGTAAAGAGAGCACTAACGATGCGTAATTGCGCCTGCTCCATTGAGAAACACTATAATGAAGTTTGACTCAAGGAAGAAGGCTTAGGTCATGATGACATTGGAAATTATGATAAAGACTCGACGTTGCAAACAAAACCAGTTAAGCTCTAATCGCGATTTTTAAATTGTCAGTAATATACAACAAGCATTGGGCCAAAATATAACAAAGTAGGCCGCTATACTACGTGAATAAAAAATGTGCAAGGATTGCAGATGACCGTGACCTTGATAAAATCACTGAATCATAGATTTGTTGTTCTTTTAATAAAGCAAATCTATTATACTTCCAAGTGTTGAAAAAAATGAAAGACATCGACTGAAAAATAAGCACACCTCTTTGTCCTCCATTCCAATGGGATTTATAAAGTTAAGCAAGATATTGCGTTAATGCATATACGATATAGGGGGTATAGCATTATGAAGTAATGAAGTGAGCGTTCAGTCGCAATTATCAATACTGTAATTTATTGTGGAATTGTGGAACAGTAATTTATTGTGGAACTGGCATAGTAAATGTTCACACAAAATCTCATCCAATTAATCCTGATGTGTAAATGAAAAGGGTTTTCAACACTACTGCTGTAATTCAGGTAAAGATACAAACCATGCCAATAAAGGACTAAACTCTTTGCAATATCCTAAACAATGGGAGATCTTGTTTTCTTGCTCGGCAACAGGTGAATTGGCGTTTGGATTTGTCATATCGGTTGGCACATTGGTATGGTATAAATAGATTCACTGATTAGTTTGTAGTTGAAATAATCAAGATAATGTAACATTAGGTTGATAAAGACATCATGATATTCATGATATTGTACATTCTCACAAACACAAGTTTAATGTGTGTAAATCCCAGTGGTATTTTAAGAACAATTTTAATAATAATGTGTCTACCCTTTTCGTCCAGGTGAAATGTAGCTTTTGCTTAAGCAACGTAAAGGGTGTGTAATGTTCTATGAAGTCTTTCTAAAAAATGGAATATACTACAAACATGTGGAATTTAACGGCCAGTTTGATTATTGGGAAGAAATATATTCTTTGGTTTTTAATTTTTCTAGTAATACAAAGTCCAGGAAATAATGCAACCACCACAAACATGTCAACACTCTCTTTCAGATTAAAATTGAAAGGCCTCCCAGAAAAAGTGGGCGTAACCGGAGGGCGTACGCTGTATTAGGTGATATAATTATACCCGCCCAAAATTCACTAAGTGATCATATTTATTTCGGCGGTCTGTTACTATAATTGATATACCGCATTCCACAAAGGTTAGGACACATCGACTTAAACACTGTGCTCAGATCGACATTTTACAATTCACGATGAAATTCGTCATTCCATTGCCCTGCTTCTTGCTGGTGTTGGTGTTACTTTAGTCAAGGTAAGTTTTATTATTGCTATTACACAATTACGTGCTCTCCTTTCTTTTGATACGATGCTGAGGCGTTTTCGCTTAACAATTCATTGCACAGTGCGAGTCTTGTCATCTGCAGTGGCGTAACCAGGGGGGGGGGGGGCAAGGGGGGGCAGCTGCCCCCCCCCCGTGGGGAATCTTGCCCCCCTCTTGCCCCCCCGAAAAATTAGTGATTTACATAGGCCATACACTATACTAACACATTTTAATATATGCTTGCCCCCTGAAAAAGCTTATGGGCCCCCCCCTTTGCCCCCCCCCCCTGAAAAAAGCTGGTTACGCCACTGGTCATCTGTAGATGGGTGCTAGAACATTTTGTGCAGAAATAAGTAGCTTTGCTTTTATGTACATCTTTTAAAGGTGGCTCAGAGATTTCGAAATATACTTTTTTGTTTAAAGAGTAAAAATAGCCAACTAGAACTAAGCTAGTTACCATAAATTCCCAAGTTTGAGATGTATTGAGTAGCAACATTTATGTATAGGGTAACAGTGCCATACGTAAAGTCATATTGTACATATGAACTGATCTACGATATTTCATTTTCGATTAGTAGTTTGTTATTTTAAAAGTCATAAATTATCCTCGTCCTATTGATAACCTTAGTAACTGAAAAAACAAAACATTATCATTTCCCATATCATGTCAATCCTAGCACCTGTGCATAAACACATTTTTTTCTAATCTCCATATTTATTAAATGACAACCGATTTCGGCGTTTTAATGACTTTAATCTAGTCATATTACTTTTGTTCATAATTATCCACACCAAAAAACGTAATACCTACCAAATTACTGGGCCAATTTCCAAGATTCCAATCCAAAACGTTGTCATGAAGACAGCGTCTATTTTAAACGTCTATTTTAAGTTCTGTAATGTATCACAGGGCGTTAGCGATTTATACCTTTAACTATACGTATGTGGTATGTGGATGTAAAGTAAATCAATAGTAAATTAATTTGCCTATATAAGTTAGTGTTTTTTCAAATGACATTTAACAATAGGTTGTAAGGGCAAGGATGCTAACCAAGTATCTAAAAACCGAAGTGTCCCAACTAATTTTTCAAGATGGTACATGTTAAAACTCGCCGAAAGAACACGTGAAAAACACTCGCCCTCCCAACAATTATTTAATATCATTGCTTTCATATGTTAACTTGTTTTACTTCTTGCTTTATGTAAATTGTTGTATCTCAAAAGAATGTATTCTCTAAGGAACGGATTTATAATTTATGTAAGTGTCTATGTATAAACTACTGACTATTCATTATATCAAACGTTCTGCGTTGTCACTATTTCATGTTGTTATTCCAGTCATTTTTGTTCAGTGGAGGGAGCTGCTGTTACTCCTGTTCCTATGACCTGTGCAGATTTGAAAAGTAAGTGCTAAAAAATTATTAAGCTTTGAAAACATAATCTCGTTCCCGGGTTCTTTGAATATGGCAAATAGTGTAAGAATAATTTAAAAACATAGTAGGGATGGACAAGCTCCTAATCTAACTTTTGGGAGACCAAAAGCTATAGAAATGGTTGCCATTTTTTTAGTAATTTTGCCAAAATTACCATAAAATCATTACAGTTAATTTCAATTTAACAAAACACTTTAACCTATATATGATATATACTAGGCGGTCCCCGGGCGTCGCGATCACCTGGGTTCGCGATCAACGGCATGAATGACCACAGATTTTTCGGTGCTTTTGACCTGGATGACCTCTGATGACCTTGTCATAACCTTTTAACAATTTTGGCCATCCATCAATAGCCCCGCCACAAGCTTCGTCTGGATAACCAAAGTTTACCCATTTGACCTCGTTGACCTGGAATGTACACTGATGACTTTTGTTGGGACCTGCAAAATTTTTTCGGCATCAAAAATCGACCCCACCCTCCAGTTTCATGTCCATACACCAATGTTTACCCCAATTTGACCTTGAATGACCTTGAATGACCTTGAATGACCTCGATAACTTTTGATCCACTAAGCAATACAAACTCTCTTGGTAAGGTCAAGGGGCACCCCCCACCAAGTTTCAGGAAAGGGCGACCCTCGGTTTCCCAGCAAATAGGCGCGGTCGTTTACTATTTTGACCTCGAATGACCGATGACATTTGATCCACTAACCAAATACAAAACTCTGTCTTTCTTTCGTCAAGGGGCACCCACTCACCAAATTTCAGGAACGGGCGACCCTCGGTCTCCGAGAAAATAGACGCGGTCAGATCGACCACAGACAGATAGACAGAAAGACAACCGGTATAATAATAGATTTTGATTGAGTTATATAGAGGATGCAAATGTGTAGATAATTGTATTAATTTATTTATGTCTAGTTTGACTGGGCAAACCATTCAGTGTCAGACACTGTTTTCCAAAGATGCCAGTGTTTCCCGGAAAAACGACTTAGTAACCAGGTTTTCCACCCTACTGGTTACGTTTAATTACATACACGCAGCTTTAAAGTCCCCTCCAAAAGGCACAATGTTTGTTTTTCTAAGTCCAAATGAACCACGGGGTGAGCGGAATATTTCAGTGGTAATCAATAAGTTCTTATAAAATCAAATCCAGAATTTCTACCCTAATGCATTTCCAGGAAGTGGCCCTGCCGGGACGCGACCCGGGTAATTTGCACAAAAGGCGAACTACCTTAACAAGTGGGTCACACTCTCCCTAATAAAATCCACAACGAACACTCTAACTTAGTAGACTTTTCCACAAAATTCAGTCAATTTGTTACGGTGCATATACTTTGTAAAATTTACAGTTTGTGGTAAAATTATATTACGTCAAACTGTAAAATATACAGTGA
This sequence comes from Ophioderma brevispina, assembly GCA_023653785.1. Taxonomy (NCBI): domain Eukaryota; kingdom Metazoa; phylum Echinodermata; class Ophiuroidea; order Amphilepidida; family Ophiodermatidae; genus Ophioderma; species Ophioderma brevispina. The sequence goes on along the minus strand of JAMKCH010014786.1, from coordinate 57,094 downwards.
ATATGAGGACGGAAAACCTGTAAAGCTGTATTTTACTGGGTTTTGTTGGCAAATTGCTGCCAGATTTTCCTGTAAGTTTACCTTATTTTTCCTGTTAAATTTTAGTATTAACCGTATAATTAACACTTAACTGCATAAGGGGGTCCTGCATTCCGTTAGTGAATAAGTGGGGGGTGGTGCTCCTAGGGACCCTTCATTATATAACCACTTTCCGACAAAGGAAAAAAAAAAATTTTTAGATGAAATCCACCACATGTTAGGAGGATTCAAGACATCAACAATTCATAATAAAAACTGAAAAAAATTGTTCATAAGAAAATTAGGGGCAAAACATTGATTTTAATTCTTCAAAATTGCGAAAAAACACTAATTCGTTTCTGCATTTTCTACCGGGCATGATTCATCTAGACTTTTGCTGATTGCTTTAGTTGGTAATGATGAACCAAAAAACTATATTAACAATTAAGCACAAATAGAAATTCTCGTGCATTTTATATTGTTTAGGTTTACTTGTATAATTTACCATAGGTTCCTACAGTAAACCGCTATACGATGTATATCAAATATTAATGACACCAATGGCAACTATACTTTCCAAGAATTTTTGATTAATTATTACTTGTTATATGTCACTAGGTGTATGCCTTATAATATCAGAATCACAGTAACTTATTAAGATTTTTACTTTTGTCATGCCACATTCCGTTAGATGAGGGGGGGGGTCATAGGGACCCATGCTAATTAACGCAAAACCGACGCGATGGATTTGAATTTTTTTTGCACCAATGCAAGCTAAACTAAAAGTTAGGACAAATACAAAAATTATAAACAAATATATGGCAGCGTTAAAAAACGCCGGCGAGAAAAACAAAAAAATGGGTCCATAGGGAACCCCCCCTAGGCAGTTAAGTTGTTAAAAATTCATAATAGGTATTATTGATCTCATTAAAATTGTAATTGAACACATTGGATTTTTTGTTCTTCATCATTTCAATTTTTATTGACACATAAACAGACTACAGCAAATTAAAGGCAACTATAAAGCCAGACAGGAGGGTTGAGTAGGCTGAAAGCTGGCTCAAAATCCGACAGGCATTTGCAAAACACAGGGACATTTTAAAAACAATATATATAAGCACAAAAAAATATAAAAAAAATCATAAAATATGGATATGCAAAATGAAATGAAGCCACAGGGAAAATTAAATAAAAAATTCACACAGGAACAAGCAAAATAATTTAAAAGGTCCAACCTAAAAAGGACTGAAAAATAACCGAAAGAATACATTTAGAATAAAAACAGGACGCCTAGGTTGACCAATCATGGTCAGATTTTGATGAATAAAAAATAGCATAGAAGCAAACTATGCACGTTGACTGAGTATTTCAGAAGCATTTTGGGAGGACCGCTTCAGGGTTTATATTTTAGAACAATGGGAAAAATTGATGACTAGACACACACATTAGAAGTAGTAATGCGCCCTCTGCTACCAACCTCAACAAAGAGGAGTTTGGGTCATAACCCTGTTCTTACAAATCACTCTGGTGGGACCCGCATACTTATTGAAGTTGCGCTCATGAGCTTTGTAGATGTTTGGCTCAACAAGAACAGTGAGCTCAATAATGATGATTGACTTTGAAGCTTCATTAAATGAGCACAGATTCAGGCCGCTGCTGAGTTTGGCAGAATGCAGGAGGAATCGTGGTGATTGCTATTTTTTGCAAAAGCGAGATCCATTTACAAGTCCAGACTGGTAACTGAATTATTGGGTATCCATGATAAGCGGGAGAAGAACATCATGAACGCCAGGTGTAGCGGCCATCATGATTCAGCATAGTATTACAGTTGTTGAGCACGTGGTTGGAGGGTTTCTTTGATTCTGCAGAGGGTGCATTAGTATTTATACTTTTCCCTCAACGACTAAGGTTGTTTTAGGTGGGAGAGTATCAAGAAAAGCATTGAGCATGATTCCTTCGGGAGATCGAAATCGTAAATAAAGGACTTCCAGAGATGGTCGGATTTTTCCAAAAGAGCAATGCGGAGCAGATCACCTGGACAACCAGGTTTGAGATGAGTTCAGCAAACCTCGGTCATCTCATCTTTTATGGTCTGGATCTGAATGGCTCTGAGTATGATCAGACCTGTCGATCGTATTTTGACAGTATGTGGAAATAGAGAACTTCTTAGACCATTTACTCTCCCTCTCAAGCGGAATTAAGAGCGGTATTAACCTTGGGATCCGCTTTACATCTGGGGGAAAGGTTGAGCTTTCAACGTACACTAAGATATACAATTGGTAACATAGATTTATATCGAGAAGATCTGGAATATAAATAACCTCCGGGGCTGCTGATCTATCTAGCCCGCTCCAAGATTACCATATTTGTGAACTATGGAGTCAAGGGCAAGGAGAGGACGAGGAGATTAGTTTTGGTCCGTCGTGACAGTGAGGATGAAACGGGCATGAGGGGAGGAGATATAACCTTATATTTCTTAACCAGAAGCTTGTTAATCTCTCAAGCGAGTGCAGAGGTGGTCCTTGACGTGATCAAACGTATCTTCTGCTTCCCGAAATGCCAATTGAGATTCCAGGAATTTGTGGGGATCATTTACAATAGAATTGACACATTGTCACCAGTTTGAATACAATCGGGTGGGTTTTCCACTCAAAAGAGATAGGATACATTTCACAGGCTTTAATTTAATGTTCATTGCCATTAGTCCAGGTAGATATTTCATTTAGGAGAACATTGGTGAGTTCGTTTATTTGTGGTGATGAGGTTAAAGCCATCAGCGAACGGAGGTTGGGATGTATTTTGATCATGATAGAATAGACAAAAGATTCATTTTGCTGCAGTTTTCCAAAATTGGATTAAAAACGACAAAAATATAAAGGTGATAAAGGATCGCCCTGGAATACGCCTTTTTGGAATCGGAAGTAAACAACATGACCCCTCTAGATTAGAATAGAGGTTCTTAATATAATCAGAGATGTTAGGAGGAAACTTTAAGTCTCGAATCGAGTGCTAATAAGCCTCGTGGTGAAAGATCAAAGGTGTCTTCAGGTCGAAAAGACATGAAAGAAGAGTCCGTTTTGGTGGACTGGCATGAGAAACAAGATCGTTGAAGACTTGAATAGGTGTTCAAATAAAAACCATGTATACCCTGGATAAAAGCTTTTTGAACGGTGCAGTCAATTAAGTTATTTTTGGTGAGATCTTCTGTTGTACGAATAGCCAAGATTGATACATATATTTCCAAGCACACTTTGAGAGAGCGAATGCGAAAGTACGGCTGATTTTGATTGCCTTTCTTATAAAATAAGAGTTAATTAGATGACGTGACACCAAAGAGATTGGGGGACTTGTGAAACAGTTAACAACTTGGTGTACAGCGTTAGCAAGAAAATGAGAATACACGGAAGTTAGTTTGAGGATGCCGTAGTTAATGCATCGGGGACCAGGGGCCGATGAACATGCTTTTCTTATGGATCACTTTTTATGTCACCTGGGACGAATGGTGTTAAAATTAAAAGAGAACTTTGTGGTAGGGATGTTGGGAAACCATGACATTCTGGTGAGATCAAGGCAATCGGATGAGAATATCTGCTGGATAAAAAGCATCTGCGGCTTCTTTCGAAAACCCAGGTAATGTCGGCTTTTTTTTGTCTGCAAATGTCCAGAAAATGTCTTTGAATTGTAGGTTCTTAGAAAGGCGATGATTTTTCCTGGGATTCTTTCTCGCGGTCTTTTTTTCAGGCGATTATGAGTACGGAGAGCTTCAGCAAACTTTTTACGGTCAGCGGGGTCGTTGTATTGTTCTTCAAATTCTTAAGCATTTAAACGTTTTGAGTTGTGTTGAATGTATTTTTTGCGTGATTTAAAATTCTGGTTTTGACAATAGAAAATCCCGAATCACGTTCAGAACAGCCGTCGCCCGCCTCTGCTGGTGTCAAAATATCTCACTGCTAATTGAGGGGTTTAGAATGTCCCGAAGATCGGTATTATAAGCTTGCCATCTTTGCAATAGCAGGTGATATAGAGAATCTAAGTCTGGCATCTGTAGGTGGTATTGGCAACACACAAATGGCAGGCCAATGCATGTCAGAAGTGCCCGGTTCCAAATTCTGCCGTTTGAGATGCATGACTAGCATTACGGTGGTGCAAAATGCAGCCCAGAAGAAAATTCCATATACAAGTCAAAATTCAGGGAGAGTACTCACAGCTAGGTAGCCTAGGTACTAAAATCAGTAAAGATCACATACGTAGAACATAACAGGAGACGAAAACTAGACTTCATTAGGGTGTCCCGGTGCAAAATGTGCATAGGCTTTCAAGAATGGGGGGCAGCCAGGTTGCCCTAGGGGATGGGCAAAACTACAGCCAGATTCTGTCATTACTTTCTGCCCTTTGTTACAGATTCTGTAAAGTGAAACTGTAATTGTGCAAGTGTATTCAGTCCATAACACGATGTAGTTTAATATATGGGCCAGAGAGTATCACGTGATGATTACGAACATTAAAATGGAAATACGATATAAGCTAGGTATATCATGTTCATTGAATTGATTTAATCTAGGTCATGATATGAGTTATGTGGTTAAAGCAATATTGGCACATTTTTTGAAGAGCGCCCTCAATTTTCAAAAGTTGATATTTCGGCACAGTTACGTTGGTAATTGTCTAGAAAACTATACCTGCGAATGAGAATGCTAAGAAATGCGTATTTACCATAAAATAAGCGATTTTGTAATTGAAATTGGGATCCCAGATTGGACTTAACGGCAGAGCTGGAAATGCTACGTTTATGTCCGTCCATGATGAAATGCCTCAAGAAGTGCCACCTCAAGAAGATAACCTCTAACTTGACTTCCTGAACCAATAAAACAACTAATGGATGAGCGTAGACACGTACATGGCGCTATTGCCCGGCTATTTCACATTGGAAGGCCGTTTCCAGCAGCCGTTGAATTATTATCGGGATCCCGATAATAATTATTCTAATTACAAAATTCCTTCGTTTGTGACACACAGACATTTTCGAGCTTAACCATTCACAGGTATAGTTTACTAGCCAGTTACCAATGCAACCATGTAAAAATCTCATTTTTTTGAAAAATTGGGGGCGCTCTTCAAAAAAATATGCTAATATTGCTTTAATTCGAGTATTTGGAATGACTTTTATAGATATCACATTCGGACCATAAAAAAATTAGTAAAAGTTCCTGTTCCTTTTGTCCAGGTTTCGAAAAAGTGGAATTCTGCACAAGTTTTGTGGCTCTGAGTTAACCACTGTGACTGATAACTACTGCCAATGCAAAGTTATTCCAAGAGATATGAGTCCGGGTAAGTATGGCGCATTACGAGTTGTAGAGACACGGAAAGAATCTCCCTGTAAATAAAGGCACTTTCTATTCTAAGTTTTTCATAGTAGGGTATATTTTCCTAAGAGGCAGCATTGGATATGATCATTAAGTACCAACCAAAACAGTAGTTTGGAAATAAATAAGGACCCGTTCTCGAAGTTCCGGGAATTTTTTCAACATTGAAAAAAAAATCGGAAAATAGTTTTCGTCTAAATAGCTCAAATGCGTAATAAACCCGTACAAGGTTCAAATTTTTTCAATGTTGATAAATTAGGCATACATTTGGACCTGTCAATGGCCAAATGTAAGTCGCCTACAAGACATATCAGAGACCAATTATGAGTCATAGAATTGTATTGTTGAATTGTTTTCCTTCTTTGGCTTTTTTTCGTTTTGAAAAGAGCGGAAATAGATGACAATTATTCTGATTATTTTTGTTCTTTTTCCTTTCTTCTTTCAGGGTTCAAAGACGCTTTCGCAGCAAAAGCATTTCTTAAAAGGCGCGGTCCATCTAAGAGGGTGACTATTACTGAGGAGTGTTGCAATGAGACGTGTAATTTTGAAGAATTAGAAGAACAATGCTAATTCAATATAATTCGACAAGTTAGGATCATCGGATAAATGGTCTTACAGAAAAATTAACATAAAATCAAAACCCCCTAAATTAATTTAGTCCAAACTTGACTGTGGTAAGGATTGAAATTTCCTCCACCTATTTTTGCAGTTTCAAGACCTATTTTTAAAAACCTATTTTTTACAATAAATAATTATTCGCAGCCTAAATGGAAGCTGCTTTTAAGCTGAAACTTCAGGGATGTGTGTATAAACAAACGTGTTTAATTCTTTAGAAAAAATCATTTTAGGGAAAAATAATTTAGAGAAAATTAAAAACACCTATTATTTCAAAAAGAAACACTCAATCTGCAAAATCTAACGTGAGAATTTTCTAAGTTTGATTTCCTTTCTTATGACACATTATACATCACCAAGGGAGTTGAAGTTTCTTCTAGGAAAAAATATGAAAAGTGAATACTTCAGTATTTCTAGAAATACTTCAACAAAAAGTGTTGTTGCGACCACCTGTACTTTGTTTTGATGACACACAGAAAAATTAAAAAATTGTATGGATTTCTGATATTTCTTTAACCGTTAAAAACAAACACCAATCTTATAGCTCATCAATTACTCGAGAAATAATTTAGATAAAATGTGTAGTTTTTCACAAAATTGCCCCATTTTGCTCATTTTCTACACTGCCAAAATCAGCCCCTGTACAAAGTCTATGGGAATTTGAAAATGGATTGGGTGACATATCTCTAAAATGCCTTTTTGGAAAAAAATAAAAATTGGCACACATGTTTCTTTCACCAATAACAACATTTCATGAGAATTTCAAAAAGATCTGGGCACGAAGCCGTAGCCGATAATCCTACCTTAATCAGTAACAACAACGACAACGATACATACTATAATATAAGATGTATAGTGTTCTAGGACCACCAATTATCAACCCCATTATTTGCAAAAACAATGCAATTAGACCGAAACAGCAATCCTCGAAAAAAAAAAAAAACTGTAGAAAATGTTCAATTGTTTTCAAAGATATGCTCGTTGTGTGTCAATGAGATTGTCATATCCATAGCAAATTTAGAGATCTATATATCTATATAGTTAAAATATTAAGATAGGGCTTTTATAGTTCCCAATATTAATTGTCTATTGTAATATTCACTAGATGTGTACAAAAGTTACGAAGTTAAAAGCTCAAATCTCAGAATTGGGCCTTTACTATGTAATGTTGAAGATTACGTTGCCACTTTGTACTGATAATTTTGAAGGAATGTGTATTAATACATAGAATAGCTGGGTAGATAAGTACACGTGTTATGAAATAAATATTGTTAGGTTTTATCGTCATGCCAAAATTCAGATCGTTGATTCAAAGCACGAAGAAAAGCACAGCCGGACAGTCCAAAGCACCAAACACACAATTTTAGGAGAAGTAAATGTACACTGTTATAGAACACTGATTCAAATGTAGCTTTTTAAAGAGAGAGATCTTTAAGGTGTTGTTGTTTAAAGTATAAAACAATTTGTTGTTATAACACGTTGTCTTAAACAACGTTGCATACGTTTTAAACAAGTTTTTCAACATCTCACAATCTTTAACAAACTGCTGTTTACCCTGGTCATCGTTTAACCTTGTTTAAAAATTAAAATAAACAACTTGTTTAAAAATAAAACAACTGATGCCTAAACTTTTAAACAAGTTGTAGTTGTTTAATATCTTGAACCATTCTCTAATTTTTAACTAGCGGTTGTTGAACAATTTAACAACTTGATTAATTTTGTTTTAACAGTATTGAATAGTTACCTATCTTTTAACATTTATAATCATGGTCCAATATTTCTTTCAGTTGGTAATAGTCGTTGTGAATGAAATAAAATTCTACACATGAAAAAAATCTTGACTCTGTTCATCTTGAAGGAAAAACGTGTACTAAAATAACATCATTCAATTTTGCTCTAAATTAATTATTGAGCACATATCGTGTGTGTGGAAAAGGGGATTATATTAGCCATTTATTAAAACATTTGTTATGGCATGCGCTATTTGAAATTTGAATTTGAAATCGGCACAGAAGCGCCATGCACGTCATAAGGCATATTTAATATGTTATGTTATAAGTTATGAAAATATCACGTGAGAAGATGTATGACGTTATTGTGCCGGTTGCATCTCATAACACATATACATATCCGGTATACACTAGCATGAATTTTAAAGGCTTAAAGGTCCCGGGAAATGAGATGATAAACCTAGTCCAAATCTTTACGGGGCATTCCATTCCAATAAACAGGGCCACAAAAAAGAATACACTACCAGTGACATCATTAGTGCCATGAATAGATTCACACCAGTCACCTGGAATTTTCTTTTACTCTCTGAAAAATCAATAGTCACTAATGATGTCATCACCAACCCAAATATTGAATGCTTTCTCGCCCCTCCTTGTAGACTTGACACAAACCACATCAATTCTATTTGCATTTCCTGGGACCTTTAACACCACTAATTATACACAGTAGTCTATGAACCAACCTGGCAACGTTTGGCCTGTTTCTTTCAAATTTCAAGGTCATGGGTCATCTAGAGTCAGTCAACATTGGATCCCAAATACTTAGTCTTTAAGGGCAATTCGAGATCTATTTCACGGTCATCAGGAACCACCACACATTAAATTCTTAAAACTTAAGTATGGTATTGTAGGTGGACTATGAGTCTGGAGGACTATGAGATCTGGCATCTGGCCGAGAGATAATAGCTATTAGCAATACAAAGTTATTAACACCTGCTACGTGTTAAAACTTTTTGATGGAATCTCGTGTATAAAATCGCACCCAGTTTCTTGAACTCCCTAAAGTCCCTAAAATTTGCATTACAAAACGAAATACTAGTGAAGAATGTGGTTCAAATGTATAGTGTAGCATTTGTGATCACTCGTCACGCCAATAGTGAAAGGAGCCTCGAGATCTGACCTATTATGCATAAAGGTGTACTCATTAATATACACAAATAGTGATGACACAGTGCTGGGTATTTCTTGTATGCGCCACTACTAGAGCAGGAGCAGAATATTATAGGGTCCTTATTTAGGGAGTTCGTTCATGCCCGACTACATCTAAGGTTCCACACCTTTAGTAGTTGGACCCTCTATGTTAATGCAAGGTTGTTAGTGGTCTCAAATTGTGGTATCACTTTTTCAATATGGGCCAATTTAACACTTAACTGCATAAGGGGGGGGGTTCCTAGGTACCCAGCTTTACTTTTTCAGCCGGCGATTTTTAACGCTGCAATATTTTTTTGTATTTGTCTAACTTTTAGTTGTGCTTGCATTGGTTCCAAAAAATTCAAATCCATCGCGTCGTTTTTTAGGTTGGGTCCCTAGGAGCCCCCCCCCCTTATGCACTAACGGAAGTGCCCATGACAAAAATGAAAAATCTTATTAGAGTTATTGTAATTCTGATTTTCATAATGCATACACCTAGTGACATAAACAAAGTAAATAATTAATTAAACAAATCTTGCAAAGTATAGTAGGCAATTGGAGCCATAATATTTTGTATACATCATGTAGCGGTTTACTGTAGGAACCTATGGTAAATTATACAAGTACCCCTAAAAAATATAAAATGCCATGAGACATTTATATTTGTGCTTTATGTGGTAAATATAGTTCATTCTTCACCAAGCAATCAGCACAAGTCTAGGCGAAGCAATGCCGTAGAAAATGCAAAAACAAATTAGTGTCTTTTTCGCACATTTTGACGCGAAATTAAAATCAATGTTTTGCCCCTAATTTTCTTACTGAACAACTTTCTTCAGTTTTTATTTCTTTATTGTGGATGTCTGTAAAGCCTTCTAACATGTGGTGGATTTCATCTAAACAATCCTTTAGAAAAGTGGTTATATTAGGGGGTCCCTAGGAACCCCCCCGTTATGCACTAACGGAAGTGCAAACCCCTTATGCAGTTAAGTGTTAAGGTTACACAGGGGGTCAAACTACTCCAAACATGTCGAAACATACGTCTAGACATACGGATTCCAAAGATGTATACCTTGTATCACTTACGACCATTGGTTTTGGAGTTATAGGGTAAAAGGGACTAAATCGTACAAAGGTCAATATCAATTTGTACAGAGGTCACATTGTAAGTTGCTCTGATTATATTTAAATGCTTGCAAATCATATTCTGAGGAAAGAGGACTCTTAGAAAAGTATAGTTTTGGTCATGTTAAATGTTTACTTACCGAGATAAAGGTGAAAGAAGGCCAATGTCAATTGGATTATGTTGCCCTGTGGCCTATTTTGTCACAATAACATGATAAATGTGCATTGCAGATGCTACAAGCTATTCCTTATTTTGAAACATTAAGCTAGATGAACTTTTTTTTTTCATTTTTACCAATATTGGAGCAACTTCTGATTTTGACCCCTGTGCAAATGGAAATTGACCTTTTTACAATTTTAGCCATTTTTATACTATAAATCCAAAACCAATGGTCATAGATGGTACAAACTATACATTTTTGGAATCCTTATGAATAGACGGACAGTGTGGCGTACATTTCAACATGATTGGGGGGATTTTAAATGTTTGACCCCTGTGTAACCTGAAATTGGCCCTATTAAAAAGTGAGACCACTAACTAAACTACCTTGCATTGATACAGAGTGTCCATACTAACTACCAAAGGTGTCAAAGCTTAGATGTAGTGGGGTATGAACGATGATGTTTGATCCAAATTCGTGCTCCCGCTCTATACCCACTTACCAAGTTTTGTAACATTTAGATATTGGGATCTGGTAGAAGTTAACCTTTGTTTGCACAGGTTTTCATGGGAATAAGAGTGCAAAACTCAGAAATACACAGGGTATGACATTTGATCTTTGGTTTACAGACATGTCTGTCACGGCCAAAGTAGCGGTTAGTACTAGTGGTACAAGTGTCATCTAGATCGGGTCAGGGGTCTAGCGAGCTCTAGCGATTACAGGCTGATACGAGGGTCGTCGAGTGCCAAATTGTGTAAACACACAGTTTTACACAATTTGGCACTCGACGCAGTGGTGACAGACTAACAGACGAAAACGAAATCCCTAGTCCTTACTGCTACAGGGCCATGGGAATAAAACTAGCCATAGGCTATGAGGCCAAAGCGAAAAAGATGCTCGGATAAGGACCGAAGTGACGCACCCCTGGAAGTACATAATTCTTCCGAAATATTTATTTAATTATAACATTTAATTCTATGTGTGTGTTCTATGTGCACATTTTCTAGAAAATGAATTCAATGTCAGCTACATTTTTGCACTGAATAACAGTGACCCAACGGATGTACATCATGATTCATTGACTCCCAGCAGATAATGGGGCTATTGCTAAGTAATTCCGATTGCTATGCAGAGGACCAAGACTTCAAATTCTTTTTTTTTTCATTTGGAACTGCAAAGCTATTGTTAATACCCATGCAGCTGAAAATACCACCACCACCCCGATTTATAGTCTGATTTTTTATTCCTGTCATAAACGCATATTGTCGATGGTACGAACACATCTGGAGGGGATGTGCTGAGATCAAAAAAACTTTTTTTTTTTAAAAAAAAAGGCGTTATTAACAGCTGAAATGTTCAACTTTGTCAGCCCAGAATAAGATGCTTTAAACCCACTTACATATGAACGATTTTGTATCGAATATGTGAAGGCTTCATACCAGATTCAACTGAATAGATTGTGTTACAGTCTGAGACAGACTATCGATTCCTTTGTTGGAGACAATCAAAGAAAGGATAAAGTTGTCTGACATCGAGGGCGGGTGAATCTCTTAATCTGAGGAGGATTAGGCCACGTAAATATTGTAGTTTGTTTTGAGAGACCAAAACTTTCAGTATTTAGATATATGATTGGACAAAGACGTATTCAAACATTATTTCTGGAAAAAAGACGAATAAATGTAAACCAGCTTAAACGTATCAGATTTTAATATTCCTTAGTGACGAAAAATACAGAAGGAAAATGAACGCAAGCAGTTGTTGATATAGAGAAATCATACTGGAAAAACAACAACAAATGCAATATTGAAATTCCTGATGTGGGTTGTAAAAATGGTGGAGGATTCTGATATGGAAATTCTTCCTCTGCCAGCAATGACAAATAAATTTTGGCGAGTAATAATAAATTACTTATTCGTATCATTTTCTTTTCTTATGTTCAATGCTTTATTTTATTCAAGTTTGTTTGGAATTTATTCAGTGCATTTGCCTTGCATTATTTTCCTCGTGAGAAAGGGACATTTTATAATTATGGCCTTAATCTGATCCGACATCGTCACATTAGAATTTCTATAGAATTAGTGGGTAAAGCATGCACCCTCTCAGAACGAATGGAATCGTCGACACGCCCCAAAAACTTTTAATGAACTGACAGGAATAAAATATCCTACTATAGATAAAACTATTTTCATGGTGTGGAAGAAAACAAATTAACTCATGGGGTAAAGTTGTTTGGCAAACTGCGACCTAACATCTTTGTGCAGAAACTAAACCGTAACTTCCGTGTAAACCCAATGTCGATTCAATTCCCGCTTTTTTAGCAGAAATCAGAAAAATCATTCACATATATGAAATGAGATAAACCGGTGCCGAACAAACTTTTAAATTGAATAGAAAAGAGATTAAGTTATGGTCTTGGTTTTCTTGGTTTTGTACGAAGGTGTTAGGTCACAGCTTGCCAAGCAACATTTTTTTCATGGTTTTTCTTCATCTTCGTTTCCTTTTTTAATAAATGATGAAATATACGGTCAAAGTTATAGAACTCACAGAAAAAGCTCCAGTTTTATTTTATTCGTGAGCGAGGCTATAGCTCAACCTGAATCGGGTGGTGATAACTGAAATGCTTTAAACGTCATGGACAATAACAATGACTCTGCAGAAAACGTCCGTTGTCCTATGCATAACGGACGGATTTACCTATCAATAGCGCCATTATTTGCTGGATTCAATGGAACGTGGTGTACATCCGTTGGTCACCGATATTCAGGGAAAAAGGAGATGACATTTAATTCATTTTCAAGAAAATGTGCACATACTAGACGTGAGCACACGCGTAGAACTGATTTTTATAATTTTAGAGTATTTATTTAGGAACAGTGATGTACTTTCCAGGGGCGCGTCACCTTTATAAACGCTATGAGATCTGCCCGCTAGCCTACCAGTGAAACACAGAATACGATAATAGGATATCCTACAGTCAGTTGAACGAAACTATCTATATAATGGAATATTTTACTTCAACTTTTACACCGTATCTTGGATTCATACTTAAGCTAAGCTAAAACATCGATCATCGTTTTGTACATCACATTAAAGAGAAAAGACCAGGCTTTCCAGGATTTTTTGTTTCATCTCATTTGCTTGTTTCAATCGAGAGATAACTCCAGTTTACTGTGGAACACAAAAATCGAGTTTGTGCCACTTTCTGGTTGAGTGAAAAGGGTGAAAGAATTAGTTAAACATAAGTTATTCACATTTGAACAGATATGATTTTTTTTAAAAAGGGATTAACTTCACAAGAAGCTCTAAAAGATATGAAAACAGTTACGTAATGGTGGAAGTTATGATCAGTAAGTTCTGGCTTTAAGATAAAGTGAACAACATTCGACATACTATTGTTTGTTAGAAGAGGACCATGAGCGTACAGCAACCTGGAGGAGAGAGTTGTTATGGTCTTGAAGTATCATGAAAAACAAATTCATACCCACACCTTAATACTTTGCTTCCAAATTCAAATTTTTATTGTCTTCAACAATTAGTAAATGCACAAAGATAGTGCAATATTTTTAAAGCATCTCTTTGGATTTGGAGTGTTTATTTTGGTTGCAATTACATTCCTTCTGGCATGATTTTAACAGATACCAATTTTGTAATAAATTCAAAGCTCCATTTCATTGACGTGCAATAAACATTTGTATTGTTTATTATTTATGAAAAGAAGAGATTTATCATTGAACTTATTATGTTGACTATTAAAAACTGTGTCTATAAAACTAGACTTCCTTTGTTTACTTTAATCAGTGTTTTGTTTTATTTTGTCAAGTTGCAATCTTTTGTGAGCTTCAAGACAGCATGGCATAACAGTCCGAAACAACTCTGCCCATGCATAAAAGTGGCACAAAATTGATTTTAGTGTATCGCAGTAAATTGGTTATATCTCTGGATTGACAAAAGCAAATAGGATGAAACAAACACCATTGGAAATCCTGGTCTTTGTTCCTTGATATTATGCCAAGTAAGAATGATTTATTTTGAAAATTTCATATTTTACAATTTTTTTTTCTGATTGTACCACTTTTTTGAAATAGGCTGTAAAGTAGGAATTATAAAGTCCTAGATTTAAACGATGAGGCAGCTTGTATTAAATGTTGATTGAGCCAAGGCATTAACAAATGGAAATATCCTAAACACCAGATACACCCGAAACGAAAGTTACCACGCACTGGTAATACTGATAATGGAGACGAATAATAGAATTTCTTAACAATTCGTGTACGTCCCCTTGTTTCTGGATTTCAACCGTATAACATCTCAAGAGACCACTCTGGGTATGTTTACATTTACCGTCTGTGCTTGAGATGAATATACCTTACAGAGAATTCGAAGCAAAGTTGCGATCCATTGTTAACAGTTCGACCGTATCGAACCAGGTCTATTTCGGCTTGCAATGACTTGGCCGGACAGCGGCGCTGAGCGCCTTTAGTTTTCTATGAGCGATGTTACCGCCGCCTGCGTGACTCCTATACTAGTCTTATCTCTGAAAAATGCTGCCGTTTATGAATTTTGACTTGCCAGACTACCCACAATCCCTCACGAGTTAGAACATCGCTATGCAAAAATGTGAAATTTGCTGCAACTTTAACCATTTTTTGCAAAACATCTAGAGGATGTCCTCGTAAGATTATGTCACCATTTGATGTAACATGTTTTATAGAGATGACAGTTTTGTTTTGAGGTGGACACTCCTAGGTTTTGATGGCATTTAGATTTTGCTTGCATCATTTTAGTCACGCTTTCAATGTTTAAGCGAAACTGTCGCTGCCGATTTCAAGCAATCCTGTTGCCAAGTTGAATCGTTGTTACACGATTGTAAACGTGTACATTGTGACATGTTGTTTCGTTCAGTAGTATTGTAGGCCATAAGGCCAAAGCGAAAGAGATGCCCGGAAAAGGACCAAGGTGGCCCACCCCTGGGAAGTACATAATTCTTCCGAAATAATTTTCCTAAAATTATAGAAATCAGTTCTACATGTTTTCTCACTGCTAGTATGTGCACATTCTCGATAACATGAATTAAATGTCATCTCACTTTATGCCCTGAATATCAGTGACCTACGGGATGTACACCATGATCATTGACTCTAGCAAATAATGGGGCTATTGATAATAAAGCCACTCGGTATGTAGAACACCAAACACTTCACAGATTCCCTTCATCTGGGAGTGCAGAAGCATGTTATTTCATCCGCACTGCAAAGATTGCAGGTGTTGTATACCATATCGCCCCGATTTAGATTAGCTATTTTTCATGACGTGGAACACAAATTAAATGCCTCTGTCACGAATTAATAAAGTTAGAGCTTCTACTGTGTGTTCAATTCTTGACCCTATTGTCTCCTTTAAGTCGAAAAAAGGGGGAACGAGGTGACAAAGCTCATGAGAACTTTTTTTTCGAAACTGTACCTTACATCTTTGTGCGAACCAAACCCTAACTTACCGCGTACCCATTTCTATGGCAATTTAATGCTTTCATAGCATAAATGGAAAATCATCCCTATATGAAATGGAGGTGAACCGCTGCCGAACAAACTTTTAATTGAATAGAAAAGAGGTCCTCTTAATATGATTAAGTTATGGGTGTTGGTTCTGCACAGATTTATGCATAGCCTTGCCAATCAAACTTCTTGCATGATTTTTCCTCATTTTCGTTTCCTTTTGAAATAAATGGGATGAAATATCCATCAAGTGATTAAACTCCCAGCAGAGTTTGAGTTTTATTTTCTTTCGTGAATGAGGCTGTAATTATCCCTAAAGTAATTTCATCTGTAAACAAAAAGAAGCTATTTCACCTGATTGGGGTAGTTATGGGTGGCAACTTACCAAAAAGTGAGTTATCGTAGGGAGTGGGAAAATTGGTTTTTCGGAGTCAAAGGTCAATACACAGGGGTCAAGTTTTGGAGTTTAAGCTAAAAACAGCAAAATCATAAAAAAGATCATTTTCAGTTGTACAGGGGTCAAATTTTTGCAGTCCCACAGAGAATCTGAAGTCTGTTATCCTATTCATCCTATTCATAACTTGCGATTTACTTATCGATAGCACCATTTTTGCTGAGTCAGGAACGTGTGTGTTACATCTCTTGGTACTGATTTAGGGGAAAAAGGAGATGACTTTAATTCATTTTCACGAAAAGGGGCACATACAGAAGTGAGAACACGCTTAGAACTGATTTTGGATAATTTTAGACATTTATCTAGTTAGCCCCTTATGAATTGTTAGGGGTGCGTCACCGTTGTAAACGATATGAGATCTCTTGCCCGCTGCCTAGTTTGTTGTTAACACCATTACTATGGATATTACTCGAACGTACCGTAAACCCGGGGCCGGGGATCACATATCACATACGAATGATATTGGTATGTAAGGGCTGCGCTCGCACCACAGGGCCATCGGTGGACAGAGTACGCAACAAAAGGCTATATGGTGAGAGACATCCAAAATGCCCCAAAATAGGGGTTTTCCGTCACAAATTTGTATGCAAAATTAAAAAAAAAAAAAAAAAACTTTTTAGAAATTTTGCAAAAATTTACCAAAAAAATAGGGGTCTAAGTTAAGTAAATATTGCAAATTCCTCAAAACATAGGGGTCTTTAGGTGACAAGGGTAAAGCTTTCAAATGTGGTTTTTTGGTGGGGACATGTTCAATATCTGGGGTTGCAGTGGTCGGCCCGTATTTAGGTATTACCAGCAATAGGTGCATCTGATGCCCCTCATGTCAATCATTTTCTTGTCCTTAGTCTTAAAGTGTGCAACAAAATAATAACCTCCACGAAATTAACATTTATTCGGATGTCGGCAATGGCTCCTGGCTTAAAGGTCCAGGAAATGCAAATAAAATTAATTGGTTTTGGTGTCAAGTCTACAAGGAGGGACCAAAGGCATTCAATATTTTGGGTTGGTGATGACATCATTAGTGAAACTATTGGATTTTTCCATAGAGGGTGAATGTAGAAGTTCCAGGGGGCTTGGTGTGAATCTATTCATGACACTGACTGAAAATCAATAGCTTCACTAATGATGTCACTGGTAGTGTATTCTTTTTTCTGGCCCTGTTTATTGGAATGGAATGTCCCGTGCAGATTTGGAGTAGGTTTATCATCTCATTTCCTGGGACCTTTAAAGTTTTTGACACAATCAATCGGATATTGTTTGTTTGTTTGTTTTTTGAACAAAACACAAAAATGTGATGATTGTCATCTGTGATTTGGTCAGATATTCTCCAGGAGGTACTTCATAAAGTTAGGCAAATAGTTTTCCAAGAAGTACCAATCAAAGACGTCCTCATTGGCAGGCAATACACAGTAGCCAAACATGAACCATATACTAGCTTGCAAGTTTGTTTGAAGGACGGTGTATTGTTGTATGTTCAAGCTGTAAAACAACCAGTTTTACTTAATAGTCATCGTTGTTAATTGATGGGGGTAAGTTTCTTACCTGTGGCATTATTGTTAACGTAATAGCAGGCAACTATTTTTGTCCTCTTCAGTCTGTCCACACGGTCGGACTTAAGTCACTTATGACCGGTTCAAAATTCGGTCGTTTTTAGCGTCGGACTTTAAAGGGGCAGTGTGGACGCGCACTGATCGGATCGAAATTCTGTATGCATTAGTATCGGACTTAAATTTGGCATTAACGGTATTAGCGCTTAGTTCCGACTTAACTTTTAAGTCCGATAAGCTTATTACCGGTATAGCTGACCGTAAGTGTTCCATGACAACTGGCAATCGAGTTATAAGCGGTCCACCCAAAGAAGGTTAAAATAATGATTAAAATTGTAAAGAAACATGTGAAAACATTGTTACTTATCGAAATCTGTTTATATATTCAGTGCACAGGAAACCGAAACACCATTGAAAAAAAATCACAATGAACATTTAAATGGTAATTAATGGCAAAATCAACAAAAATCAAAGCCAGCTGCAGATGGCATTTCTTTTCAATAGTAGATAATTCTTTGTAAGCATGGAAGAAAGAGATAAGAAGGAAGCACATCGACCCACTTGGCTTTTGAACGATCTATCTGCCACCCCATAATTGCAATTGTTTTCATATTCGCTCGAGAAAATTCGCAGATCGTGGTTGTTTTTTAATTGCGTAAAGATTCCGGGTCACCGGGAATCAGAACGCGATGAATGCTGCGAAGTAAATACTCAAACATATAGCGGCTTACACGAAAGCGATCAACACAGCCCGGGTTTTCTTGTTTTTTGGTTTTTTTATCGGGAGGGACAAAAGAGGGACTAACGGCAAATGCGGTACTACCGCTAGGGGTATCAAATTCACAATAATCAAGTTCTAGTCCCGCTTGGGGTACACATTTAGTTGTGATTGTGACTGGTTCAATGATACAAATAGGAAAACATTAACCTAAACATATCAGCCAAAATACCCTAAGTGTGGTATTTTCTCTTGTATTTTAAATTTGTATCTTTTTCATATATTGAGAACAGGTCCACAAGGGGTATAATCTCAATCTTCAATCAATCTTTATTTGTACATCATAGAATACAGCAAACAATATGATCAATAATTATTAATTAATTAAAGTATGATATTTGGAGCAGAAAAATTAATTGTACAATATTAATCAAAAATATTTTGCCTACAAGTGTTTATCATACATTATAAGTGGAATTTCAAATGAGAGCATATAACTGAGATAATACTAGTGTAAAATATATTTAAAATTGCACAGTAAGGATGTCATATTACTGCTGTACCGTTAGGTGTATATTTTCACTGAAAACTAGTATAATTTCACCAAAACTTGTCCCATTAGGAACCGGGTATATTTTAACTGAAAATTGGTCCCGTTAGGGTCACTTTCAGAACCCCTGGAACGAGCATAGGTGCTCAACGAAAATCCAAGACGGTTCCCCCGGGTCAACTCGTTCAAATTTACTCAAACTTTCATCCTTTATTTCTCACACTGGGCAGTCTTGGGCATTAAAGCTGAACGCATAACGATGTACAGACACTTCGTATTTAACGAAAACAGCAACAGCAACACCGGAGACAGCCGGAACATGTTGTAATATGCAATATACTTTTAAACTTTTACGTGTTCGTATATAGAGTTTTCAAAAAACAATTCCAGCAATGATTGCTCGCCGATCATCGATTGCGACAGAGGGATTTCGATCAAAGGGTCGCTGTTGAATCCCTCCTTTTGTGCGGGTGAATGGATAAACAGATTAAAATCGGATGGTGGAAGTCGATTTGCTTCCTTCTTATCTCTTTCTTCCATGTTCCAAGTTTGAGGCGATTCGGCCAATGATGACCACGATATGTTGATAACGAAACCTTTGAAGTTGGGGTACGCAGACCGCAGACACACGTATACATGATGGAATACGAGGTGATCCTTCGAGAATAACTGGTGGTTTTCAAGTTTACGGGATTTCGTTCACGACTGCTGAATCTGAAAGACACCAACTTCTCTTGTTCATTTATTGGTCATTAAGCCTATCATAGTCTCCACATGTAAGCCCTTAATGAATTGTATAACTCTAATTATTGTCCATTAATTTTGATGCCCACAACATGATGGCCCAAACTTATTTTTGTTTCACTTTTTGCAGGGAACGGTAATGAAAGAGTGTGCCTTCCGGATAAAATAATGATTTTTTTTGCATACAAGTACTTAAAGCATTGAAAATCCAAACAATTGATGGAAGCACTTGCCAACCCTCTTAATGGACCCCAGTTTGGGTTTCAAGGTCATACAGGGGTCAAACAATTTTTAGAATGCCACATTCATGTTGAAAAGCAGATGACACTCTTTCTCAAAAATGTTAACATTCGGGACACAGGCATTTTGTAAAAACCTAAAGTACGCATGGGTCTTTGTTTGGTAGGTTCTTAAAGCTAACAAAAAAAAGCTTTTATTTGCCGTTTATTTCATTTCAATGCGATATGTAGAACAAAAGATATGCTTCGTCAAAAGGGAGAGTACAAATTCGGATTGGTCCGATTTGCAATAGTTACATTTGTACGATTGTATGAAACATGATTTTGTAACATACTCAAAATTGGGTTATTGAATGTGTTATTGATCGGCAATTGAACTTATTGAAGATATAGACAATTCTTTTTGAACTTCATTATTCTCATAAAGTGTGATCATTGTCTTTATGATCAGCAATACTTTGTATTTTTCAAATATTAATCAGTCAGTTCACTTTCATTAGCAGAGTTAGCCCCTTTCAAATCCTTATTGGATTCCCGGTCCCTCCCAAGAAAATCTATGATTTTATAGTCAAAATAAACAACAGAAGCACGAAACTTCTGATAATAAGCCTACATGGACTAATGAAGCAGGCAGAATTGGAAATAAAGACACCAGTGGAAGGCCTTACAGATCCACGGACCAAAATGACAAAAACTCAAGCCAACATTTCTCTTGTTAGAAGAGCAGTTGTCGTAGATGCAATGATGAACATTTGGTAAACACGGTGACATGAATCTCGAACTCTTTTTTAATAGAAAAACACTGCAAAATATATTTGCTTTCTTTTTAAGATGGAAAGAACATGTGCTATGAAGCCAAGTGTATTCATGTTCCATCATGCATTCCAAGTGTTCTAAGGCAGAAATCGGACCAAGTTGATTTTGCCCTCTCACAATTGATAAATCATATCTTTTGTTTTACGTATCGGATTGGAATGAAATAAATGGAAAATTAAGGCTTGTTTTATTGGCTTCAAGTGATACCAAACAAAGACCCATGCGTACTTTTCTTTTTATCAAAATGCCGTCGATCCGAGTGTTAACATTTTTTGGGACAGCCTGTATTGCTATTAGGCTATGGACCACCTAGACCCCCCTCCCCCCTTAGAGATTTTCCTTCACTATGTTTTTCAGTTAGCCAGGACCCTCAGCTATCATAATATGCTTGTTTGCCATTGAATTATTGGTGGGTGTGAGCGTTAGGGCCGTTGCCATGGCAAGGCAGTAAATAGACAAATTGAATTTTAAGAAATGTCATATCTTTGCAGTAAACAACATAAAACACCATTCAAGTGTACCGATATTGTATTTGATTGTGTCCATTTGTGATTGCAAGCAACAATCTGGTCATTTAATGGCATGATTATATCGAATTTTGGCCACTGCCATGGCAACGTCCTCTTTAAAAAATTGATTTGGAAAAATATATCATTTAATAGCCAACATAAAACAAATTCTAGTGTCAATAGGTCCTGCAATTATGATCGGGGCCATCTAAGCCATTGATATATATATGATAGAGATATATGATATATGATATATAATAATGAGCAGCACAACCAGTTGCCATGGCAACACAGTAATGAGAAATTTAAATTTTGGCAAAAAAAATACAAAGTACAAAATCACATAGAACAAAATCTAAGCTGCTAATTTGATTTCAATCAAGATTTGGGTTATTTATGGTCACGGTATACCAACTGGGGTCCGTTCGCTATAGAAGGTAGATGGTCCGCATTATGTAACTAAACACCACATTGGGATCACATGTGGTGCAATGGTTAAGAAAGCGGCACTTAGGCACATTTTCACAATAAATGAAATTTCTCTTCAATTTGCCTCTCAAATGATAGTCTAGGCCATTGGAAGACCATAGATATATTTTAACACATAAAATAACATACCTCAAAACATATAGGGACCATTGATATGAAGGATAAGCCACATCCCGGTAATTTGTATGCCACTTTAAGTTTTCCATAACTTTTAAAATCACCAAATGTGTATATTACATGAATATATTTGACTCGTACTCACTGCTATTAAAACCAAAGGTTATAGACCGTTCAAACAGTGTGCATAGCGTGAAGACAATGCATACGGAGTGTGTGTCTTGTGTTAAAAGCTATTTTCGTAGTCTGCTGAATTTAACGTCGCCGGCGACGTTAAATTATAATAAAATCGTTGTTTACCCATAAGGAAGCTGATTGGTTAATCATTCGGTGAGGGGTTAATGTATATAAAAAGCTTACAACCATGCAAAAATATTGATTTTGAAAAATCTAGGGGCATCTAGTTTTTCAAATGAGCCAGTGTCTCTTTAATGAAGTATATGAAAATCAGAGAAATAACGGCTTTACGCCCCAGATATGTGAACAATTACCTTTTTTTTAAGAGTTAAAGCGGCACTGGAACATTTTCAAAGATATAAAATGTCTTCAATTGCCTCTCATAAATGATAGTAGAGGCCATTGGAAGAACAGAGTATATTTACACATAAAAATAATACCATACCAAAAAAGATATGGACATTGATATGAGATAGGCTCCAGGTAATTTGTAGGCCAACTTTGAAGTTTGCAATAACTTAATCATGACAATGGGTACTATTACATGAATATTTTTGGAATCCTCTCAATGATAATAAAACCACAAAGGTTATATACGGTCAAACCGTGTGCATAGCTTGGGAAACGTGCAGACGGAGGTTGTGTTCTTGTGTTAAAAGCTTATTTTCTGTCGTCGTCTGCTGAATTTAACGTCGCCGCCGACGTTAAATTATAAAATCGTTCTGTTTACCCATAAGGAACTGATTTGGTCTTATCATTTCGGGTGAGGGCTTTTGCATATAAAAGCTTGACAACCTCAAAAATATATGATTTTGGGGCTGGGGGAAAATCTTGAGGGCGCATATTTTTCAATGAGCCAGTGTCTCTTTAACTGAATGTATATGAAAATTCAGAGAAATTAACTGGCTTTTACGCACCCATATAGTTGACAATACCTTTTTAAAGATTAAAGCTGCCCTGGCACATTTCACAAATATAAAATTTCTTTTCTTCAATGGCTCTCAAATGATAGTATATGCCATTGGCAGAATAAAGATCTATTTTACACATAAAAGAACAACCCAAAAACGATTGGGACATTGATATGAGGATAAATGCATCCAGGTAATTTGTAGCCAACTTTTAAGTTTTCCATAACTTTAAAAAAATCAGCAAATGTGTATATTACATGAATATTTTTGACTCCTCTCGACTGATAATAAACCACAAGTTATCATCGTCAAACAGTGTGTATATCGTGGAAACATTCATACGGCGTGCGTGTTCTGGTGTTAAACGCCATTTTCGTGTCTGCCGGCCATTTCCGGTTTAGGTTGGTTTCTATATACTTTATTCCTCACTGTAAAGAATCAGGGGAAGTGTGACGCATATCCCACGACTCTGAACAGATACAAGTGCCTCCACATTTTCTTTCCATATGGAAGGCATTACCACCCGCAGTCGTGAAGGTTTTTCAGAAAGGCTGTTGGAGGAGCGTTACAACAACACCGTAATTTAAACTATGCCTTAGTTTCTTTTTCCAGTATCAGCCCTCTCAGTGATGGTTGCATGTCACTGTGTGTGTGTGTGTGTGGTGTGGGGGGGGGGGGGGGTTGGGTAGTTTGAAGCACCTCCTCCCTTTTGTTCTCTCAAACTTGAATGTCTTCCCAACCCTTCAACCCATTGGTCAGGTAGTATAAGCTTATCCTGAAAGGGGGTGGACATCGTCATCAACGAATAGACCAATCATCATCTTCTTGTAGACCGTCTTTTCTCTTTCTGCCATAGTGGCGTCCGACTACCTTTGGTCAGGGGGAGGGTGGTTCTGGTCTGCTGAGAAAAAATGTGGTGTCAGGAGTCCTTTTTGGCGGCTCAGGTGGTTCCGAGATGGGGAACATCCGGCCCTGCTTGCCTACCATTTCTGGCCTGGAAGGTCCCAATCCCAGACAAAGCAGAAGGTCAGAAGGTCCTCGGTGGAGTGCCAGCGGTTTGCCGCACAATCTTCCATACGGGACCTTATGGAAGATTGTTGTTGACGTTACACAGGCCCTGATCGCCTCAGCCGTGAATCATCACCTTTTGGCTATTCCACTCTTGAGACCTAGTTTCCCGGGCGAAGAAGGGACCGTCATGGCGGCGGACTGGTCGGAATGATAGCTAATGCGTTTTCCCCAGGTCGCCATGATCCCGAGGAGAGTTCTCAAGAAAGTGGCTCTCTCCCAGAATACCTGCGCCTGTAGTGTAGTAGATAACATAAAATCGTGCTCTTTCGACAAAAAGCATGAAACTTGGCACAGACATTCCTGGGGCCTGTACAAAGACAAATGAGAAGGGTGCCCAAAAATCGGAACTCATTAATGACGTAATATGCTCCACCCCTTTTTTGCATATTGCCTTAATTATGTCAAAATGGAAAAATTCCTCAGAAACCTACCATGTGTGATCAAAATTAAAGCCTGGGACATAAGATTGTCTAAAGATACTTTTCAGAAGGGTTCTTAGCATTGGGGTCATTATAGATCATTAAAGGTATTGGAGAGTATTTGATATCAAATTACACGAAATTGGAATCCAAATTCCACCACATGCATGCATTACAATGACAGGGCCAGTCTGTAATTATGTAAAACAAATTTCGACATTGTAAACAACTAAAAAATCATCACCCCCCCCCCCCCCCCCCCCCCCCCCCCCCCCCCCCCCCCCCCCCCACCCCCCCCCCCCCCCCCCCCCCTCCCCCTAAATACTCTTGATTTTTGTTCATGGCAAAGGTAAATACAATAAATGTTAGTTTACATGAACAAACAGGTCTATTCAATTTCAAGATTAGATTGTGTTGGATGTTACAAAAATTGACATTGCTGCGGCGTTTCGGACATTCCCAAATGGGCACTATCAAAGTATACCTCGTACTACGTTTTAATGTATTTAAAACAGAAATTACAAATTTGAAATGTTGGAAAGCATAACTTCTTGAATATTGAAACTTTTGTCTTTACGTCCAACACAGTTATCATTGGGAAATTTAACCCTATAGAGATCACAGCTTCTGTTTTATCTTTGTTTTTTTTTCAGCTTAATCGCCCTGAGGTGTGCAGATCTGTTAAGAAAATAATAAAGTTTTTTTGCAAAATGGATGTTTACTAAAGCTTAGAGGAAGTCATAAAGTACACGTTGTGTGTAACGTCCGCAAGAAGGGGGTTTTTATGATTTATCATGCAAACCAAGAATGCGATTGGAATTTAAATTTTCAGGTCTAATATTCTGTTAGAGTCTACTGCAAATACAAAATTTTAAAAAATTCAAGATCCGGATAATTAGAAAAAAAGTTCTGGGTCCCCGGTCACTGGATACCTTGCCATGACAAGAAGGTAGAAGTTTCAAACACAGCAATACCGGCTTCTTACAAGA
Organism: Ophioderma brevispina; assembly: GCA_023653785.1. Lineage (NCBI taxonomy): Eukaryota > Metazoa > Echinodermata > Ophiuroidea > Amphilepidida > Ophiodermatidae > Ophioderma > Ophioderma brevispina. The sequence continues at coordinate 31,652 of JAMKCH010014786.1, read as the reverse complement.
TTTGTTGTCCAACAAGATCATCAAGAATGTTGACAATCATGTTCAACAGGACAGGGCCATTTCGAAAGTGTGAGCCAGGCAGCGGTTCCATACGGCTGTTGACAGGCACCAAGGAAACTCTGAAAATCTGTCTTTCTATTGCTTTCTTTGTTCAGTTTGTCTTTTGACTTTAAGAGATTCAGTCATTATGTGCAGAGTTCCTGGATGTGATTTCTAAATAGTTTGACATAGGAAAGAAATGCACGTGCTTCAAGTATTCTCCTGTTTTTAATGCGGTATTCTTTGAACTAGTTGGTTAGGTACTCTGTTGTAGCAGTTCGACAAGTGTCAGAATCAATATGGTATTTGGCCTCAATTGTTTTTAAGACAGGTCCCTTCCCTAAATCCTACCCAAATTTTAGGCATCTAAAACTCCCTGACACAATCCTCATTTTTAATCCAAGTCTTGTGGTCATTTAATGCAAATTGCCAGATAATTAATTTGAAAAATAATACAAGTTTTGGACAGGAACGTCCAGTGGAATTGAATTTTTTCTGTTTGACCATCATCTTATACACGTTGTCTTTGTATTATTACTATTATGTTATTTTTTACTTGATCATAATTTACATATTTTTAATTTTGATTGAAATACCTTTACCCTACAACTCCATATCCCTTGTCCCACTGACTTGCAGACTTGTTGAAATCGGTAAACCATCAACGTGCGTACAAACATTAAGCCATTTATTAGCCATTGTTATAAATCTCTGCAAGCAATATGAAACTAGAATCGCACTGGGGGGGGGATGGAATAGGATAGGTATAAGGGGTCTAAGTTTACAGGGGTAAAAATTGGATGGGGCAGTGTGCAAAAATAGGGTATTACTCAGTGTTATCGTGATCTAAGTTTATCAATAGGCACATAACAGTAAATTAAAAGGTCAGAATGGGTAAAATTTGTCTAATTTGCTCCAAACTTGTTTTAAATGGGGTCATTAGGTCACATTTGTAGATACTAAATTTTCTTGTTTCGACAGTTCAATATAGAATTACGAGTTATAGTGGTAGAGACATCACATAGCCCCCGTCACATTTGCATTCTAAGTTTGCAACAAAATATCTTATATGGTGCAACCAGTATATTTGGGCTCATACAGGTAGAAGAATAATTTATATTTTTTTATAAACTACTGGGTAAATCACATTTTACCTCATTGTGACCTTGAACATAGTTCTTGGCTTAATAACAGTTAATAGTACACTTCCAGATAGAGGAAAAACTATACTTTTTATCTCGAAAGGCGATGAACATACTTTTTGGCACATTTCGACCCTTTTAATATTTTTTTGACCCGGTATAAACCTTTTGCCCACATACTATTTATTACTTAATTTTGGTAAACATTTTGATATGTCTTCGTGAAGATTTTCCCATACAATTCTGGAGAAATAGAATTAGTTATAAGTCATTATATTTTCCTTAATTGACTGGCCTATCAATAACAGAAAATAACGCAAGTGATATTAATATTTAATTTAAATGCCAATTTATACATGGAAACTTTCAAGTTATGATTACTGTGCATCATACAATAATACAAGGAGCGTGGATATGGACATTATTATTACAAGTAAAGTCGTTGTGCGTGCTTCTCACATATGATTTTCTTCAACATACCATTGGAGTGACAAATGGGATATCACATTTTGATTACTTACGGTATAGCACAAACTGGCCTATGGTATCGTATGACATTTACTGCCCCCAATCTGACCTCTACTTCTAATATTTCAAATATTTAGATACTTTTAGCACTCTACTGTCTCAAGCTTAATTTGTTACCAAACTTGATATGATTATGGAAAGTAATTATTGTAAATAACACGAAATATGTAATTATAAAAATGAGGCGGTGGCCTATGACGTCATTATTGTGGTCGAATTTGTGGGCACCCTTATGAAATTGCTTTACATACCCCAAGGAAGGTTTGTGCCAATTTTCATGCGTTTGTACAGAAGTGCACGAGTTTTGGTGAAAATTATGACTTATCTACTACTATAGCGAGAGTTCCCCACAGTTCACCAGAGGTTGGACCCCAAAAATCTTGTTCAGCACCCTTGAAAACAAGAAAAGACTTTCAAACCTTCTTCCCAAACTTCTAGAATGGAATTATATTTTGAACCTACTAACAGGCTGTTGCGCTCGCTGACTCAGGCAAAGCGGTATAGTCAACAAGCGTATCTTATGATTCTGATCGGACTTGCCGTTATCATGCATTTGGGTGTGGCAGACACAAAGATCGATCGGATTTGCTGCATTGTAGGCCAGATTTTTGTCCGATTCCTCACTCAGGTCTTAAGGTAGGAAGGGTTGTTATTTTTTTAACTCTCGGGGGTTACCAAACAGCCATAGGCCAGATTCAAAAGAGCTTGGTGATGGCATGACAGTGCCTTCAGTCCCTCTTGTAAAGTATATGTTCCCGATCACATCCCTGGTTCGAAATTGATCTTGCAATTCTTTGTGTCGGAACAGTTTGAACCCAACCGAGGGCTTAGTCTTCTGCAATTTCCAATAAGATTGGTTTCTTAGTGGCTCTGGCATAGGGGTTTGGAGTGTCACCGCCATGTCTAAGAGACAAGAGAACCACCTTCGCATTGAGAACGTGGGGTCTCTATTCTTCTCATGCAGGCTGTTTGGCGAAAAATCAGACTCTTTTACATCGAAACGGTATTTTGGCCACATCTCACCAGATCTGACCGCTCAGAGAAACCTTGGTGTTCAGTTAGGGTCCTTGAGCGGTTAGGATCTTCGTACTTCTCATCAACTCTTTATCTCTACGTTGCCGCCACATGGGCCTGTCAGTTGACTGGCTCCTTGGTCAGAGCACATGACATTCAAGCTCAAGCTTCCTCCTGGGCATTCTATAAAAGGCCTCCATTGAGGACAATGTCAGTTGGAGTTCTGCTATCACCTTCCAACAAGCCTATTCAAAAAATATGTTGGTCAAGCCGAGAGTGTTGCCGTCCAAGCCCTCTTGGCGGGCCGACCTGGGAGTACAAGAGAGTGCGTTGGCATTGGCTACCTTCTACAACCCCACTCCGTCACCGGTTGAGCCAGTGGTATTATGTGTAAAAATAAGGTCATGGTAATAAGCTATTGCTAATGCAGTGCATTCCTTCTCAGGAGTGAGATGGCGATTCACTAGGGTACGATATCTTCTTTCTATGACCTTCCACAATTTGTTCTCCACCATCAAGAAGGTCGTTTGAAGGGTTTGTCTGTGGTTTTGTGAGCGAAACATTTTCTGGGGTAAGGTCGAATCACTGCGCCGCGTGATTCGGTCAATGCGGTCCTGACTATTTCGGGAATTGCCTTATTTTAACAGTGGTGACATTTGTGCATAAATTGGATTACCAATGGACAGAAGGTGAAATGCTTCCAGATGAACTGGTCGGTTTGGTATTGGAGCCCGATTGGAGCTGTATCATATTCTTATTGCGTATGAGGCAGCAGGTAAATGAGTTTAAGTGGGTGGAGCCAGCTCACTGTTGATTGGTTGGGTCTATATCCACAAGTGGGCGAAAGGTAGGGCACTCATTGAGAATGTCATTTGCAGTCTGTGATAGAGAGCCACATTGATACATATTGCTGTTGAAAACGACCGACTTCTGTGCGAATCCTGTTCAAGGTGACTTATTCCTTACATGGAAGATTGCTTCCAGTTTGTTTAGGTTTTCGTTTTTCAGGTCTTCTCCGACTTAAACCAGACTTGGGGGTTAAGGTGCAATAGGGGTTCCTTCATATGTGGATGATGTCAAAGGTTTCCATCTTACCAGGGTGAAGACGCATGTTTACTTGCTGTTTTTATTGAATCATGGTCTTGGGATGGCAACCATCCTGCTTAGGCAAGGCCATAACCTCAAGTACTTTGGATCAATGGACCTAGAAATTAATATATCTAGACACTAAAATTGTGCTTGTGTGTTGTTTAATGTAAAAAAGTTTTCATTTCATCTTTCAAAGAAGTTAATTTCCGAGACAGTGTTACCATGGTAACAAGCATTAAAGGACCTTACATGGACCTTAAATAATCCATCTTGATTAAAATAAAATGGGAAGCTTAAAAATTACTTCAATTTACACTTTTAAAATAATTGTTAATGTTGTCGAGTTGCAAAGATATAACATTTTCCGAAATTCTAAGCTCTTATAGTGGTTGTGTCTATAGCAATATGGCACCAACACCCACCAACCACCAGCGTCGAAAGGCAAACAAACAGCTTATATAGCTGGGGACCCAAACTGAACAGAAAAACCTGATGTATGAAATCCTAAAGAGGAAGGTCTATATCATAAATACTTAATAATAGCCTTAGATTGTTTTGCGTCTTTTTTTCAAATTCCTATTTTTTTGGATCATTGTGTTGTCATGGGCAACAATCCAATTAGCATGTACATGACCTTGAGTACTTTAGATCTTGATTGCCATCATCTGGGCAGCTAGAAATCCATATACCTAGGACACTTGAATGGTGTTGTTATGTTGTTTAATTAAAAACATTAAATTCCCCATCAAAAAGCTTATTTAGAGACCATGGTAACGACCGTTAATTGACATTTCGTATGACCTTAAATAACCACAATCGTGCTTGCAATTCAAATGGGAACCTTTAAAATACATAATATTTGACACATAGAAATGTTTATGTTGTGATAGGTGAGGATCCAAGCTAACAGAAAATCTCGATTAATGACAATATCTAAGGGGAGGGAGGGTGTCCTTTCAAAAAAATAAATTTTCCCCAAAAAAGCTAATTTTTGAGACAACTGTTACCATGGTAACGACCATAATCGACCTTCTATGACATCCAATACCTTAACTGGCTTTGCATCAAATGGGAAGCTTGAAATACAAAAAGTGAGGTTACAAAGATATGACCTATGACATTTTCTAAATTCTAAATTTTTCATTACTGCGTTGCCATGGCAACGGCTCTGGCTCGCACGCCACACTTCAATGGCAAAAAGCAGATTCTGATAGCTGGAGGACCCAACTAACAAGAAATTTGAGAATATGAAAATCTTTGGGGAGGGTTCAGTTTGGGGCCCATAATCTATATTTTCATCTATGAGCTGAACCAACAAATTGGGCAACTGTGAATTTTGCACACCGGTACCAAACCAAAAAGGGACCTTTTCACCATTTGTACAGTTTTTACCCCAAATGCCCAAAAAAACTATAAACCATAGGTGTATAAACTATGCACTTTTTGAAATCCTTGTAAACAGACACAAACATCATGGTGTGCTTTGTAAACAAATTGAAAATTTGTACCCTTGTGTCAACTTTGAAATCCAAGCTGGGGGCCAGGAAATGGGGGTGTTGCCAAGTGCTTCCATCATTTTTAAAAATCAATGCATAAAGTAATTGTGTTCCAAAATCCACAATTCAGATTTGCACAATCACATGAAATAGGCACTAAAAGTCCCCACTATTTGAACTTAAAACGACCGTCACTGCACCGTGATTGTAAACTAATTGATATTCAACCGCACCCTACATTACAAGGGCGAGTCAAAAAGTAAAAAAAAAAAAGTCACACACATAGTTCAAAGGTCACACACGGGGTGATATCACTAGTGATTTTCTAATTTCACTTTTACTATAGATGATGTGAAATTTGTTATGTTTATGGCGACCCCTGTTGGTGCAAGTGCGAAACTGGCAGGCAAAAGCCGGCAAAAGCACCTATACTTTGCATGGGGAAATTCCGTTTTTTGCTGTAACTTTTGTTTCGAATTAAATAATACCAACTTCCTTATCAAGCATAATAAGCTAATGCGACCAGCTGCATTTTATGACCAATTTAGATCAGGAAAGGTTCTGCAAGTAATTTATAACCAGATTTTATGTGGTCTGTCATAGAAACTACTGTAATATTTTGCCTGCCAGAAAACAACAGAGGGCGTCCTGAATGTCCACAAGTGATGTCATATAGGTCACATCATCTATATCTAGAGTTATTGCTTTATACCATGACATGTGTATCCGTATTTCATAACAACATTCTCAGAGATCGTTATCAAGATATATCTAAATGGGAATGACAAATGACTACTTTTACGAGTAGATTCTATGGTCATTTTACTCCTAAAACAAATCTGGTAAGGATTTTGATCTCAACTGAATTATTGACGTGGTTCCGTGGATTTTAAATTTTGTATGTGAAGCCATGACTTCGAAAAGGGGTGTTCTCTAATTATTTTGTCAGAAACATAAAGATGCTTTTGCATAAAAAAAAACATTAAAGGCAAAGAAAATGCTGAATTGCTAAGGGCTTTAATTTTGATTTAGAGAAATGGTATTGTTTGGTGCAAAAGCAGTGAATAAAATAGCCAATAGTTCAGTAGACATAAGAACAGTCATTGTATCACTGTTATGACATGCTCCAGTAAATATAAATGATACGCCCGTCTCTGGCGTTTAGGCTTGACCCATTATAATGTTGCTGTGGAGCTGTGGGGAATTCGACACACCTCCCGCACAGCGAGGCTGTTTTACATTCCAAGCATATGGCGGTACCCAGTTATACTCCTGGATAGAGAGAGGCAAGAAACTCGCCGTCATCGCGTCACAAACTTGTAAACTCGCCGTCATCGCGTAACAAACTTGCAAACACTTCGGCATAGCGTTGCAAACTCGACGCGGTTTGTCAAACTCAACGTTTTATGCCCGCTCTAGCGTGCCATAGTAAAGTGGATTGCCCACGTGCACAACACATTGGCGACGGCGGGGCTCAAACCCACATTATTTTCTTGAGGCGAACGCTGATCCAACAGCGATACATGGTGTTTCTCACGTCCTTTTGTAAGTCCACTGGCTGAAGGGTAATTTTAGTCACTACTTTGCACTCAATAAAATATTTCTTTCAAAGTGAAGCGCTTAACGCAATATTACAATTTTTTCCCTTTGCCATACAAACTTTGAAACATACTGTTTCTGATTGAAAATCGCTTTCAAAGTCATATTGAGCTTTATCCCGTCGTCTATGAAAGCCCGTACTGTGGACCCTTTAATTCAAATTCACACCGGTGTCCGGTGGACTATAAGAACTTCTACACTTATATGTCTTTCGAGTTGCGTATTGAAGTTCTATTGTCAAATATTCATCACATCTGGGCTCGAGAAGCCTGAATTTTGTTTCAGAATTATTGATGAACACTTACGAAAAACGAATCTATACAAATCAAATGCAATGCACAGCAACCCTATACCCAGGTTATTTATTTCAGTTCACTACACACAAAAACAACAAGATGGTAGAAGGGAAACGCAAACCGTTTCTAATTTCTAATATTAAGAATCCCAAATAAATTAACACATACAATAAAACAAAATTAATTTATAATGCAAATGTAGGATACCCACAACAATATTTTAATATGTTATCTCAAGGTAATTACATAAGCCCATTACATTCCCTGATTATATATTTCAAACATGTAGATACAATTACTTAAATCTAAAATATCGTTTAACTTGAACCGTGGAAGAGCTAACAGTACGTGCAACGAGGGAATTTTTTCCATACCTCCACTGACTGGTGATTCTGGGAGTACTGATATGATAAAAACTGAATGCAAGTGTCCAGTCAGTAATCTCAAGGTGAATGAGTCAGTTGATTGACAAATTTGCCAAAGTAAAAAACAAATACAAAGGACTGTTTTTGCGCTATTCGCCAAGCTAAAATTTGTACTTTGCCCAGCTTCAAAGGTTTACTCAGGTTTCCTGCTAAAACATTTTTTTAAAGATTTCTATAACTCAAAATTAAACCATATAGGATATCCAAGGCATAATTAGTGGTGAAAATTACACCTAAATTGTTAGTTTTCAACACGCTCAATATTCTTGATTCGAGGAATGGCTCCGGGAAGGAAGTTTCGCCTGTTTGTAACGGGCACGAACTTTATTTTGAGGGCTTTGAAGAGCTTGTTTTCAGTCATAAAGGAGTCAACACGTTGGAATCCTTTGTAAAGGAGTCATATCGTACGTGGTATCTGGTTAAATATTAATTCCCATCTATTAAAGGGCCAGCACGTCGGAGATTCTGGCCCGAAATCACGCTCCAGGACCATGACCAGTCTTATTATCTCATAAGGCAGCTATTCAATATTTTTCTACTCCAATCCACAACTTTTTATCAACTCTAAAATACAAATAAAATCATACACTAAATTTTGTACCTGGAGTGGGATTCGAACCCACGACCTTTAGATAACAAGACGAGCGCCCACAGACACACGCCACGCAATCCGAGCCGGCAGGAAGTCGTTCTTTTGTAATACTTCAATATAAACATTAACGGAATAAAGCGCACACATAATAATGAATAGCGCCCCTATGAGACGAGTTGAAAATATATGCTCCTGGAGCATGATTTCGGGCCAAAATCTCCAAGAATCAAAGGGCCATGGCTCGATCACTAATAGCCTCGTCCCCATATTTTACCGGTGGTGGTCAATACTGAAGTATTTGAAGAAAGCTACTATTTTTCATTTACCCTAAAAATTTTAAGGGCTTAAAGGATACTTTAAGTGTCCCATGAATTTGGTCGACCAATATTAATTTTACACAATAGTCTATGGAGCTTACAAAATCACGTTTTTAGCTCTCAGCTCTCAGCACTCGGATTAAAATATCGGCGTAAAAACTTTGCAGATGGGGAATTTGGGTGAAGGCCATTCTGCGAAGATGAAAACGTTATATGCTTAAATCACAACTGTCTGGTGAACAGTGTTCTCATGTCAAGAAATATTAACACGCTGATTGTGTGTGTTCGTACATCTGTGATGTGTTTCTGAACGTATATGTAAGTTAAATGGTTCAGACCCCGTTCAGACCTCAACAAAAAACTACAATTTATCATAATGCTTTAGTTCCTACTCTTTGTCTAACACATAAGCATAATCAAGTTACTAAACATTACTTAAATAATTACACCATTTCTTAAATACTTAAACCATTAATATATTTTTACACTACACGTTTCCATCCCTATATTCTAGACTTGTCTATGGAAATCGTAAGAGATATTTGTATGGAAGGTAACACTTTCGTTATATCACAACGAATATGTAATTTAAAAACTTTAATAATTATGAAGATAGCTTTTTTATTTTATTTAATGGCATCTAGTGCTATACGGGAAATGGCTTTATATAATCCATTCGTCGACGCAGGAGGCGATACGATCTGTAAAAACAAGAAGAGTGACAATAATAATTGGTTAACCTGATAATTGATAAAATGACCACTAGCATCTATAAAAATGGCCGTTTCAAATTGACAATTGTTTAGATAATATGTTGATTGGCGTGCCAAAAATATGTGATTAAGTTTCAGTTTAAGTTTCCATTTGTAGATTGTAGTACTGTAATATTGTTATCTCTTATTTTAATTAAGTTTACTGTCGCTTTTATATTTTTCCTGTTGCTATTATAGAGCTTTATTCTGTCAGGCATATCCTCATTGAAGTGTTGGCACTAGACTAGGTCAGTGAAATATTACACGGAGTATTCGGTATTTTCTGAAATAATTTCTCCTCTATTTGGTGACAACAACTTGCCAAAAACATGGAAATTTAGTGTACTATGCACTCTCCAAAAGCCCCTACAGTCAGGGGTCACAACATCCGGTTAAATTACAAAGTTTTGTGGACAGCTTTTCCTTAGTAAAGACCGTAGTCACTGCATCGATCGCGGCAAAGAGATATAGATCACAGACGGCCTCGGAATATGCACATGAATACACATCGAGTGCCTAGCTTTTGTCGAGATGAATGGGTAATTGAATTAGGTAATTGGTGGTTTTCGCGTTGTTGGTCCTTCTCTATTTGGTCCATGATTGGACAAAGCAAAATATTGACTATAAGTAAGACGTAGACCAAATAACCAACTGTATAACAAATTTCGTAGTGCCCTAAGGGCTAGGGGGAAACCAAGTGTAAATTCATAATAAATTATTAAAATCATATTAAAATCAAACTGTCTGTTCCCGCACATACAAACTGACACATTTTCTTGAAAATGAATAAAATGTCACCCCAATTTCTTATCCCCAATATCAGTGACTAATGGATATGTATAGACTTCAGCAAACAATGAGCTAAAGATATTCAACAATCGGCCCTGTGTATGCGGAGCCATTGTTATATTGCCACGCAGTTGAAAAGATTCCAGCTGTTTATCGCCTCCACGATTCAGGTTGAGTAACATAATACCTGTCCTCTTCCACAATAACTACCCAGCTTACATAATTATAACATAGGTCGTTGACACTAAGTTTTCTTCTGAAAACCCGATAAAATGAAGTTAAGCAATAGGTTACGGGTTTTGGTTCTGCACAAATTTGTTAGGTAAAGGCTTGCCCAGCAAATCGTTTCCTTGATTTTTGGTTCTTTTGCGAATAAATGATCAAACAGTTAATTAAACGCGCACTATAGAAGCTCAAGATTGACTTATTTGTGAATGAGGATTAGTATTTTGTGCTTACGTCATGAAAAAAATACTCAGTCTAAATCCGAGAGATGATAACACCTGAAATCTTTTAAACTGCGAGACAATATTACAATGGCCCTGCACTCCCAGATGAAAAGGAATCTGATATTGGGGAAATGAAATTGAGGTGACATTAATTTTCAAGAAAATGTGCCAGTTTTATTTGCGGGAAAAGACGGTTATACGATTTTAATTTCGGTTTCTAAATCTACCAAATCTAGGAAATTGGTCAAAATGGCGGATATGCAATAAATGATCAGGGCTGATCCCTGTGCGGACCTAACATTTTAGGACTTTTGCTTACCCTACTGATCAACACGTGATAAACACAAATTCTCTCGAATTGCGGAAAGTGGGCAAACAACGACCTTAAAATGTGCTTAACTTTGTTTTGAACCACCGGACAGAACACACTTTCAACTTGGGTCATTGCAACTTCATCATTTTTAAAGGAACCACTGTCATCAACAGATTGCTAGACGCGAGGGTATTGGACTCCCAGTGGGTAGGTATAGAGGTGCAACATTGAGGTGAAAATCTAATCAAAGTATGAAAAACGTCGTGTAGGTTAGCCTGCTATAAAACGCTTTGCTTTATTTTTTATTTTGCTCTAGCCCCGAGTTCCTGTACACAATGGTGGACACAATTATAATGCGTCTTTGAGAAAGACAACATGAAGGTATGATATATCAACATATGCATGTTTAATTCTTTTTTTTTTTTTTTTTTTTCAAACAACGACCTTAAAATTTGCTTAACTTTGTTTTGAACCACCGGACAGAACACACTTTCAACTTAGGTTATTGCAACTTCATCATTTTTAAAGGAACCACTGTCATCAAAAGGTTGCTAAGCAATTATTGTTTGAATAAATTCTTACAAGCTAGACGCGAGGGTATTAGGACGCCCAGTGGGTAGGTATAAAGGTGCAACATTGAGGTGAAAATCTAATCAAAGTGTGAAAAACGCCATGGATGTTAGCCTGCTATAAAAGCTTTTCTTTATTTTTTATTTTGCTCTAGCGACGAGTTCCTGTACACAATGGTGGACACAATTATGAGGCGTCTTTGAGAAAGGCATGGAGGTATTATATATGAGCATCTGCATGTTTAATTCAACATACTTACCGGAATCAAATGCAATTAAAACCTCCGACACTGCAGAAATGAGAAATATGCATCATATCGTTATTTATGCGTTTGTTGAACATCACCTTGTACACACACTAGCGCGAATCACGCGCAAACACACATTCACACAAACACACACACATCAACCCACTTTCCCTTTTTCCAAAAATGATGTTGTCATAAAAAGTGGCACTTTACCGTGTTCAAAGGACTGAAGTAAAGAAATTATCAATTTAAACAACGATTTAATTTCCTTTCTTTATATGCATTGCGGTCTGAAGCAAATAAGCTTAAAACGTTAACGCATAGGCAAACAAATAAACAAACAAGACAAATATGCAGTCAAAAAATAATGAGATGAGATTTTTGTAAGCAACACCAGGTGAAATATGAAGCAAATCGACACATAAAGGAGAACGCTACTCTGGCTCAACGTGGTGGAATTATCCAGCGAGCATGGAACCACGTTCATCAACAGAACATCAGCAAATTGGTAAACAGCATGTATGTGTAAACACTACATTGATGTCCGCAGTGCGGATGAAGGAAACGGTAACTATTGAGTCTCACCCTGAATGGCAAAACAATTACTTATTTTGATTTGAAACAGGCATTTCAAACATTACCGCTTTCATTCATAAAAAAAGAGCAATATGCAAAGAAAAATGACTTTGATACTGATGAATATAAAGCTTACATCTTTTTGTTTGTTTTCCTGCATATTTGTCTTGTTTGTTTATTTGTTTGCCTATGCTTTAAGGCAATGTTTTAAGCTTATTTACTTCAGACCGCAATTAAGAAAGGAAACGAAATCATTGTTGCAAACGGATAATTTCTCGACTTTAGACCTTTGAATACGGTAAAGTGCCACTTTTTCTGACAACATCTTTTTTGGAAAAAGCGAGTGTGTGTTGATGTCAAAGGTGTTTTTTGAAAAGCAACGACTTTTGTCGCAGAGCTAAATGTTTCCTCTCTTTAAAACTTTTTAAAATTTTCTAAACATCTAGTTCTAAGTGAAGTTATGGAACGAAATGTCCTTGAATTTTAGGGGGGAACTTATCTTTTGGGAACCCTGTATAACATGGATGAGAAATAATAAAATACGATATGATATGATATGACCGCCACCGGAATTATAAATTTAATATAAAAAGGTTAGACTCATGAATGATACATCTTTTTATTTTTTTTGGGGGGGGGGGTTGAAGATTCAGAAATGATGTCAACTTCATCCTTTAAAGCTGTCATATTGAACAAATCCAAAATGGCCGCCGCCGGAATTATATAATTCTAAATCTAAAAAAGAGCAAGAATCATGAATGATACATCTTTTTAGGATTTCTTTTTTGGGTTGTTATATTAATGACATAATGACAACTTCATCCTTTAAAACCAGCATATTGATCAAATCCAATATGGCCGCCACCGGAATTATACTTTTAAATCTGAAAATCTAAGTCTAAAGAATCGTGAATGGTACATCTTTTTGAGGTTTTTGGGGTTTAGATTCAGATAATGTTATTGCAATGATATATAATGTCAACTTCATATTTAAAGTCATCCTTAGGTTTTATTTGGTACAGATCATCATTTTGAGGAAGGTCATCCCTGTGGTAGGTACTTAACCAAACAAAACCTACCTAAATGATAATAAAAAATGAAAGTTTTTAATCTTCGAGCCACATGCTATATTATGTCAAGCCTATGAGCGTCACCACTTCCAATCGGGAGTAGTATACAATTGTAGTACACAAATACTATACATGGTTGGAGGGGAAATAGGGCACACTATTTTCCTAAGATACTAGCTACGGGCCTATCACCCCACCTCATCCTTCGGTTCGGGACGGTAGGCCCGTAGCCAGTACCAAGGAAAAATAGTGTGTTCGATTTTCCCTTATACAACATAGTATTTGTTTTATTACACCTCATTGAGACTTTGGAGACGAGGTTGTGGGTTCAAACTATTTCCCTAGGGAAATAGCACTTGTGATCGGAATCAGCCAATGAAATAGCATGATTATGCTCATGAATATTCATGAATTGTAATACTACCTGATGCTATTCAGAGCCGAATTTCATCTTGACAAGACGACCACATTCAGCTAGATTACGTTTCCATGTCTTAAGACAATATAAGGCAAAATGAATGTACATAACTTGACATTAAAATTGAATATGTATAGTTACCTTTCAAGTGACATCTTTGCCTTCTACAGAGTCTATATTGGAACTCTGCTTTTTTGTCAAGTAGATAGACTCTGAAGATACCACGCAAACTCCTAAGGAAGAAGGACTTGTATCACTTGAGAGAGATCTCAAAGACTGTAATGCTATCAGAGCCATTGAACTTCCTTTAGGTATATATATCAATGTCAAACTTAGTTAAATGATGGCTCGGGTATAGCGGCTACTCTTAAATCGCGTAAAGGGAGGGATCACAAAATCTGCAGGAGCTATTGTAGTAGTTCTCATGTCAAACGAGCAAGAGAGAAACCAGATAAAGAACCGGCGCACAGTGGGCCAGAATCGCCTCAAAGCTGGCCAAAAATCAAAATTGCCAAATGTGACTTTTTATGTTTTTTTATGTCGTTAGGGAAAGAAAACATCCCAAAGAACACGATTATGTTAAATATTTATTTTTTTAAGGAATTTAAAGGTATCATATACGTCCGTAAACATGAAAAAAGCGTGGCTGTTGCTCTAAAAATGGTAATACCACCAAATATGAAAACTTCCTTGTGACGAGAGGAAGAATAAAGGATTCATTTTTTAATTGCCTCTATCTACCACATGATGATACACAGATTAGAAATATACTAATGAAAAAAATAATGTGTAGAACATTAAGGGGGAAAATCCCAATTTTTTGACCAAAAAACTGCTAGAAATTCACTTTTTTGAAAAATATAGCATAAAAGTTAGGATTCCCGTTGATTCCCGCTTTTTTTTTTTTTTTTTTTTTTCGGGACGGTAGGCCCGTAGCCAGTACCAAGGAAAAATAGTGTGTTCGATTTTCCCTTATACAACATAGTATTTGTTTTATTACACCTCATTGAGACTTTGGAGACGAGGTTGTGGGTTCAAACTATTTCCCTAGGGAAATAGCACTTGTGATCGGAATCAGCCAATGAAATAGCATGATTATGCTCATGAATATTCATGAATTGTAATACTACCTGATGCTATTCAGAGCCGAATTTCATCTTGACAAGACGACCACATTCAGCTAGATTACGTTTCCATGTCTTAAGACAATATAAGGCAAAATGAATGTACATAACTTGACATTAAAATTGAATATGTATAGTTACCTTTCAAGTGACATCTTTGCCTTCTACAGAGTCTATATTGGAACTCTGCTTTTTTGTCAAGTAGATAGACTCTGAAGATACCACGCAAACTCCTAAGGAAGAAGGACTTGTATCACTTGAGAGAGATCTCAAAGACTGTAATGCTATCAGAGCCATTGAACTTCCTTTAGGTATATATATCAATGTCAAACTTAGTTAAATGATGGCTCGGGTATAGCGGCTACTCTTAAATCGCGTAAAGGGAGGGATCACAAAATCTGCAGGAGCTATTGTAGTAGTTCTCATGTCAAACGAGCAAGAGAGAAACCAGATAAAGAACCGGCGGCCATCTTGGATTTGTTCAATATATTGACATTATATCATTTTTCTTTACACGGCCGCCCTTTTGTTATTTGACCCTTGTTTTCAACGTCGTTTAAACCAGGTTTTAACAAGATATTGTAGATTGGCCATTAGAAAAATGGCCAATCGGCGCCAGTCTTTAGCAGTCTGGAAGTGGTTTTCTAGCAAATAATCGGTAAGACTACAGAAGATTGCCCAGAACAGTCCCAGACTTTGCCAAAACTACACATGAAAAAGAAAAACTGCTCACGATTTTCGAAAATTGGCCAATCGGCACCAGTCTTGAGGAGTCGGAAAGTGGTTTTCTAGCAAAAAAAAAAAAAAATGGGCTGTGTGACTGAGCCTTTACGTGTGTGCAAAGTGATTTTTTACCATTTTTCTTTACACGGCCGCCCTTTTGTTATTTGACCCTTGTTTTCAACGTCGTGTAACCAGGTTCTAACAAGAGATAGTACTCGTTTTCTTGAAAATGAAAGAGTGAAAAATCACTCTGAATTTCGAGTTATTTTAATCAAAATCAACTCTAATCGAGTGGCTTGTAGCTCTATTAAAAGAGCGAGATAAATGCAAACGGACAACCCTTCCACTCGCGAGTTAACAGACTCACTCTTTACCAGAAATGGCTCAAAATGCCCACTCTTTTAGGAAGTGAAGCCACTATGCTCTGAAATCTTATCGACCGGATTTAGCTCTAAAAGAGGAGAAAATGGCTCCACTCTTTTCGGAGTGAACTAATAGCCAATCCGAAACGCCGCAATCGCGTGATTATTTTTCGAACAACATGGAGGACGAGTTAAGTGAGACCGTCAGCAAACCGTTGAACGAAGTTGAAATTAGTGAAGAAATCATAGATATCTTCACGGGGGTGAGTATATTGATGTGTCGGTCAACAGTTCATAGCATGTTACAGACACAAAGTGTGGAGAAGCATTAAACGTTATTTACTGTATTATCATTCGTACATTACGGTAGTCTGCGCCAGGCTCCCGGCCAGGCTAGGCTTATACACAGGTACGAAACGCACAATCATGATGTCACGGGCATGACTTACCGTGATCATACACGTCATGGCATGCAACATCATGCATGTCTCACTGAATCATGACAATGATGTACGCCACAATTTCATTCATGTCACATGATATGAATAGACCTCACATAAATATTACTCACCCAAACAACACAAAATCCCTAAAGAATCACAACTCTATAGAGTGACTAGTCACTCTAAAAAGGAGTTATCAGTTCACTCTTTCCTTAGAGTTATTTTGTTTCAACTATTTATTTTGAAGTGGATTTCATCTTAAAGACATTGCCGTCACTACAGCTGGCTTTTTTTGGAGGGAGATTTCACTCTTTTAGAGTGTTTTTTCACTCTTTCGTTTTAAGAGAGGAGTTAAACAAATATCTTTGAAAATGTAATATGTCCACCCACTTTTGTGGAATTTGTAGACATAAAAGTGGAAAACCTTTTTGGAACACTCTGTATATGAGCTCCCCATCTGCTTTAATAAACATGTTGAAAAAAGATCACATTTTCGCCATCGGACGTCGGGCGTGTTTTTGGAACAAAGCTCATCATTTAGGCATAGAGTAATGCTTTTTTTTAAACTTAATTTAACAATCCCAAATTTGTTATGTATGTGACCCCTGAGCGTTCTGGAATATCCGCCTCATAATGATTTTTATATCCTTACACCACAACTACTTCCCAATTTCAGACGTCGCCATTAGTTTAACACGTAAAGGCGAAATATTGACGAAAAATTCGGAATTTTTTATATACGTTGTCAAGGAATATTTTCTTATTCCAAAATCGTTGGAGCTGAAGAATCACCTCCACTGGAAGGGTTATTTCTGATTTTTTTGTATTATAACGAACGAGGACGAGGTCGTATGTGGGTCATGGGAACACCCATGACCGATCCACATCAAAGGACCCAAATTGGTTTGTGTTTTGCACTCCGTATTGCTGTAACTTCTTTTGACATTTTTGGCGAGTTGCTATAATAAATGAGGCTTGGCCGCCACCGCCTGCTTTACGGTGTGACCTTTTTAAAGGCTATTTTCGAGATTAATTTGTAGTCTTCGATAGTGGCAGGGGGTAGGACATGCCAACCTAACAGCAACAGCGAATTCAAAACGGCATTAGCATCCGGCGTAACCCGAGTGCTACTCTCTAAATGTAAACAGAGTGGAAAAAACGAGTGAATCTTAAAGACACTATCAGTGATTTGCTAAATCATCAAATCGAAAAAATCATCAAAAATCAGATTTTTGCATGTATCTAAGAAGTACAGGTATCCTAACATACCCTGCAAATTATAAGACCAGAAGCAACCTAATAAGGACAGAATCGGAGATTTCAGTCATTACTGTCCGTTCGGACACTTACTACAACACGTAATTGAATGGAGAATCGTATCTTGGAACACTGCCGTTTTCTTCCTTTTCTGTCAATTCTACAGCTGGAAAAAGGTAACTTATGAGAATTCTACAGACTTATCTTTCACTTTGAAGCTATTCCTGCAAATTTCAAATATTTTTCAAATCACTGATAGTGTCTTTAATTCACTCGAAAAAGAGTGAAACCACTCAAAAATGGTTGCATGTGTTGGTTAATTCACTCCAAAACAGAGAAATCACTGTACTTTTACTCCAAAGAGAGTGAAAGTAAACACCACTCTAAAATGTGTTGTTCTCCATTTAACTCTTTAAAGAGTATACTTTCACTCCTTTTTGATTATTTACTAGAACGAGTAAAATAGTGAAATGTGCACTCAAAAAGGAGTGACGTTCACTTTAAGCGATGTTCTTCCAAGAAGAAAGTAAAAAATAATAAAAGTAAATATGAAAAATACAGACTATCTGTGTAAATGTAACAAACCACTTCTCAAACTTCGCTGCAAAAATGATGCCTACCAAACCTAATACCCTTGAACATAGGCGCCATGGCTACAGAGCTATGTGCTCTGTACACAGGCGCACCTATACGCCTTAACCCCAAACCACCCCTACTCACCACAGCCCCAAAACAATTTCATATCTGGTTTTGAAATTGGGTGGGAGTCGGCTGCAACAATATTTTCAATTGGTACTTTCATGTTTACCCCATTACACAACAATGCCGTCAGCTTTAGTTTTCTGAGCCCCTATTGTAAATTGCAGTTTTGTTTATCAATTTATTTTCCTTTGATTTATTTGTAAATCCTTCTTTAATGTTAGATCAATGTAGCTTGAAGTTGGGTGAGAATTCACCTGAATTCAGCCGTTCAATTGTCTTGTTCATTAAGACCCTAATCACGTCACCAAGTCCCTGTTCAAGTATACCTTTTTTCCAGATTCCAGTGTTTTTGCTACCCTTTCATCCTTAAGTGGTATCGTGAAAAACATTGTTTAAGTGTGTTTACTTGGTAACGAATGATATTGCCTTGTTAACTCTAAAACAGAAACTTTACCACACTCTTTTACCGCTCCAATATACACCTGGCACAAAAAGTATCTCGGCATGTTTTTCGATCTGTATTGTGTCAAAGTCAGACCATTTTGAAAGTTTTTGAAATATACATTTTGTTACCTAGGTTTTTCTCTTTCATTTAACATCTCGCTTGTAAAAAAAAACCTGCAAAAATGGCTGAGATAGAGCGCCCGAAAGATGCAAACCCCCAAATCAAAAGTTGCAGTTTTTGGATTTTTTTTCAATGATCACTGTGTGGTACAACGCAATAATCACTGTGAGTTACAATAAGCTCATCTACCAAGGATATACTTGTACATACATTGACATGAACTGACCTTGTCTGATCTGGGTATCATATATCATACCCAAAAACCAGGGGGTGTATTTTCTAAATACCTTGGTGAATAAAAGCTACTGAACCTTGCCAAAGGAATTGAGATTTTACTAGCTCATAGTGAATACGTGTGTATAGACCAGTTAACAGCAGTGTTTGTAAGCATGTTAGGGCCTGGTATCTTGAAATAGGTCGGCCTGACTGTTACACACTGTGTAATTGTATCTGTTAGAATACTATGGGCCATAACGATTCGCAGGAATGGATTCGCAGGCAACAAAAGAAGTGACGTAGGATGTTAACTGGTCTATTGGTTTTACACAAAGAGGTTTTCCGACTGAATGAGCGAGAAAGCCTACTTGCAATATTGATTGTGGTGCACGTGTTCGTGTCCAATATCCATAGCCAGGGCTTAGATCACTCACGATGGAGGAACCCCTCCTTAGAATGTTTCCACAAATCTCTATCTTTAGCCATTCGTCAAGTTGCGACCAAGTTCGTTTTGTCAATTCGTCTCTCCATCTGGTTTTTGGACCGTAATGGCTTTCTGGTCCATTCTCTGGGGTCCACTCTTGTCACTCTGATGGGGTCACTGTTATCCTGCAGTCTAGAAACATGGCCTGCCCATCTATGCTTGGCACTCCAATGCAGGCGATAATATCAGTAACTCCTGTCTGTGATCGGATCTCCAGCAATTTTTCTTTTTCTTGAAGTCTGACTGCCAAGCATGATTCGCTCCACCTTCATCTGTGCAATGCAAGCATCTTATCGTGGTGTTATTCAAGCCCACGTTTCACTGCCGTTTGTCACAACAGGAAGAATGTATTCATTTGAACACCTTTCTCTTTAACTCCATACTTGTCGTATTATGTGTCATATGTTTTCCAACTTTGCAAATGCTGCCCAACCTAGTCCAATTCTCCTTCTGATCTCAGCAGTAAGTAACCATCACAAATCACTGTTTTCCTAAGGTAGATGTAGCTGTTGACCTATTCAATGACTTTCCCGTATACAGTTATCTTGGAACTTTACTTTTGTGGTCATTAAAAACTTTGGTTTTTCCCCAACATGCATGACTGAGCCGACGGTTTGCTGGTGCTGTGGAATATTCGGTTAGCAGCTTTCCACTTCCTTGGGACTTGGGACATCAGGATAAATCGTCGGCAAAAGATCAGGTGAGAGAGATTTTCACATCATGTTTGAGTCATCTTCCTTCCCAGTTAATCTACTTTATGATTGCATCTTGAAGGCATGAGGTGAAGAGATTGGGTGAAATGTTGTCTCCCTGTCTTGATCCCCTCTCTAGCTTTATCTTGCACTGTCCTTGTGGAGCTGTAGGGTGGAAGAGGCTCCACTGTAAAGGTTCAAGTAAGAGATTGATGTAGGCTGGGTCAAATCCTTGGTTTTCAAGTGCCGTGAAGAGTGGTTTGAATTCAACAGAGTCAAAACGGCGTCTCATAGTCAAAGAAGGCAAAGCTGAGTGGGATGATCTTATAATCAGGGGCTTTCTTTTGTAGCTGGCTAACAACATGTATTGTATCAGTGGTAGAAAATTCCTGGTCTAAAACCAGCTTGGGCTATTGGGTGGTGTTGTCACAGGAGTGGTCAGCATTTTTTCAGACGGACCTGTGAGAATCCCTTGTACATTACAGGTCGAAGGCTTATTGGCCTGTAGTTTTTGATGTCAGATGTATCTAACTACAGATACATTCTTCCAGTTGCTGGAGACTCTTTCCCTCTGTAAGGCATCTGTTGAACAGCTTTGTAAGTATCTCAATAATGGGCTCACCCCCATCTTGAAGAACCCCTGCTGTATACTGTCCGCCTCCATTGTACACGACACTGCAATGCCCATTGTAAAACTCCAAAACTGCAAATTTTGGTTTTGGGGTTTGCGGGTCCTTTCGGGTGTTCTAAGTCTCGGTCGGCCAGTTCCTTCTGTCACAGCTTTTTAACAAGCAGGTATAAATGAAACGAGCAAGACCTAGGCAAAATGTATGTTTTCGACTAACATTCAAAATTGTTTGACTTTGACACAATACTCTGATCGAAAAAACATGCCGCCGATAGTCTTGTGTTGCCAGGTGTTACCCGATTACCCAGACATAGTACAAGCATGCAAATCACACAATGCTTGTTGGCAGTTGTGTTACGGTTCTTCATTTTGGTCATTACGAATATGAATTTCGTCTATGTTGTTTACATAGTGTCCTTTCAAACAAAATGCCAAACAAACACATTTCGTGTTAGTTGTATTTTACTAATGCAGAGTTTCAAATTATGTAATTTTAGAAATATCCTGAACTCTAGCTAGTCCGTCAAATCCATGCATTTTTTTACAAATTACCCTGCCTACACTTGCCTAAAGAATGCACAAACGGCATTTTATTGTGGGATTAGTTAAATCCTTCTGTTTTGTTTCACGTTGTTGACTTACTGATATGAGTAGTATGAGTTACTGCCTACTTGACCAGCCTGGGTTCTGACTTGTAGGCTGTTTATATAGGCAAACCATTATATAGCGCAGAACGAAGCACAAGAGTTTACCATCACTGTCATGGTCGCATTCCAGACTCTCAAGAAATGCAGGTGATATTGAAAATGAAAGATTGTGTGCTACATCAAAGTACGCTTTGAACAAAAACGACTTACGACTTTAAGTGACCATGGGGTTTTCCCTCCCGTTTGGTGCCAAGGGGGGGGGGGTTCCATGGGACCCCACACTAAGGAAACCACTTTCCGAGGGAATTTTGCTGCAATTTATCACCACATAGAAGGATCATAAGACAACCCCCACCTCAGCATAAAAAATGAAAAAAAGATTTGGTTATTTTTGGGTGCAAATTAGGGGCCAAAAAAACATTTTTTTTCAAAGCACGCGAAAATTGGGCAAAAGACGGAAAATTCAACTGAGCCTTTGGTGCTTACATCCAACATTTTGAAAACGTATTATAGTTGATATCTATTCTAGGAGACCCAATTACTTATATTTAACACAACCTCAGCAGTTTAAGACATCCTATAATTTTTTTACCGGTGTTGCAAATACTCGTCCTTTTCCTTCCCCCTAGAGTTTTGTACCGTAACGGTTTGGCAACGTACTGATGCAAATTGTTTGTTTTCAGCACATAATGGTAATTTTTTTTAATGGTACTAATAATTGTTTACTTACATGTCTGTGTGAACTTATATCACAAAAAAAATTTGCTTTGGTTCTCGTTTCTTATTCTTTTATTTTACAATATTCTCAAATGACTTCCGTTTTAGTGCCAAGGGGGGGTCCATGTGACCCCCACCAATTTCTCATTAACGGCTTGGCCGATTTAATATTTTTGGTATGAAAGAAGCGTAATTTAAAAGTCAGACAATTACAACAAATTCGGGGGGTCAAAAATCCCACGCGTAAAGCGCCCAGCGCGAAAACAATTTTTGGGTCCCTAGGAACCGCCCCCCCCCCATTGGTCCCTTACGTGGTTAAAATGTATACTTCTTTTCTGAAATTGGAGTCATTTTGAATTGTCCAGCTATTTTAGGAGAAATGGTACTACATAAAAGTTTAGTAGATAATATTTTTTATTGCAATATAACACTCTATAAAGTAATACCATATATACAGTTGAAGTAATACGTACCTGCAATTACACTTAGTGACGGGGGCCGGGGTTATATGGACCCTCATAATTTGTTTTCGCGCTGGGTGCTTTAACGCGTGGGGATTTTTTGTCAATTTTTTTTTGGAATTGTCTGACTTCAAAATGCTCTTCTTTTCCATACCAAAAAAATTAAAATCGACCAAGCCGTTAATGAGTTAATAGTGGGGTCCATGTCGCCCCCCCCCCCCTTGGCACTAACGGAATCGTTGAGAATATTTTTTAAAATGGAAGAACCATAGTCAATTTTTTTTGGCTCAAATCTTCACACCTATGGTAAGTAACAATTATTACTAACTAAACATAATGAACCCTTTATGTGCTGAAAACAAACAATTTCATTGTGACATTGCTAAAAAAACCGTTCCTGTACAAACCTCTATGGGGAAAGACGTGACTTTTTTTCACACAACACCCGAAAAAATACAGGAGTCCTAAAATGCCAATTTGTGTTCAATATATTGCAATTTGGTTCTTCTAGAGTATATATCAACATATGCAACAGTTTCATTCAAAAGTTTGATGTAGTGCAGGGCTCCTTGAATTTTCGTCTTTTTCCCAATTTTTGCGTGTTTGAAACAATGTTTTGCCCCTAAGATGACAGCCCTAATAATAAATTTCATTTATATTGCTTGATTTGTGTTGTCCCTTGTGACATTTTACATGTGGTGATAAATTTCGTGCAAAAATTCCTCGGGAAAGTTGTTTGCTAAATAGAGCAGATATCAATGTTACACTATTATACATGTTTTGCATAAGTAATAATTCCGCCAGGCCTAGTATGAAAGAATCCCTCCCGTTACGTTCATACCGCGGCAGATACGTTACCTACTTTCCGCTGCGCTCTTGCTAAACAATGTGATACATAAAGTCGAATATCACAACACCATGCTTAGTCACCATGTGAAGCATGTACTTTCATCAGACGGCACGATTAATACAAGGGCAGAACCAATAGGTTCACCAGATACGTTAATGTGCAACTTAGCTATTATGCAACAAATCGTATCTTGCTTAAGATCACATATGCATTGTTCCGTGTTCTGAAAATATTCCAGTTTGAACGATTTTCAATGATTTTCAGGAATTCCTTACCTTTGATATTTGTCAGTTGGATACCAAATTGACACTGTTATCGGAGAATGGCCCATAATGGCACCCATTTTGAATTCGTTTAGCCACCATATTTGCGCCCTAACAATGATAGCCCTGTAGGTTTGCTCAACAATAAGTTAACAGTGGCTCAGTTACATTACGATCTTATCCTTAAGAATAACGTTAAGTTAACCACCCACAAGGCATTGGAGCGTTTGTGGCGGGCATTTCGAATTCTTTCGATAATTTAAATTTTTTTACTTTAATCAAAACAATCACCCTAAGAGTTAAAAATTAAGAAATCAAATTAGAGTTTTTGTGTACATTTACAAGGAAATGTTCATCCAATACTCGGATAGACAACTTCGCTCAAGATAGTGGAGGCATACTGCATGAATCTGTAGCTTATCTATCGCAGGTTGTACGTGGCGTTGTAAAATTTATGTTACGTCATCTACATCATACTGCCTAAATTAGTGCTAAATTAGGTAGCTTATGGAATTGGTGGCGCTATTACTAATCTCTCGATATTGGGGCATTTGTACACCAGTATCACCCCCCTGTCTTTAGTTAAAACTGGTAGTTTGGCCGTCCTTTGAAAGTCACCAACTTAGGCTGCTCCGAAAACTTGTTGTAAGAATATGTGATACGTAACCTATAACACTTTACGTATACGAACATAATAAACAAGTCCTGCGACAGTTTTCGGCGACGAACTTATTGACCAATGGCATTATTATAATGTACAAACATGATGATCTCACGATGTCATTTTAAAATTACTTGTATGTGTCTATCTCATATTAAAGTAAATCACACATAGTAAATGTGTTACTACTTTTTTAGGATAGTTTTTTTTATATTTTTCCCCAACCGTTTATAACGGCGTAGGCCCTATAGTCTAATGGCCTTCTTGCATTGGTAATATTTTGTTTGTCCCTTTGAGCTAACACCTAAATTCAGCAAGATAAACCGTGTGGATGCTTAGCATTGAATGTTTTAAATGGTGGATATTTAAATATACTCACTCCCAAGCAGTTTATCGCAAAGCTATATGCTGTGCTACATATCCACACTACACTACACTATACAAATTGAACTCTGCGTGAAGAATTTTGATAGATATGATGGATCAAAACACGCCCTTTTGAATCAAGGGCAATACTATTCACTTACTTGTGCCCTATCGGTATGCCGACATCAACGGCTTCTAACTCCCTCATTTCATAACAATCCTCTGAATCTCTATTACACACGCATTTCATGACGTCATCCCAGGAGTCCCGCTTCCAGAGTTAGGGGAGCTTATGTCTAATCTGTGAATGAATTTAAGTATTGAAAATATAAAAGAGAACGTCCCATACAATGATGGTGGAATGCATTTGGCGCCGGTGTCATATATTACCGCGTCCTTGTGACTGAGTGTCCTACCACCCATCGGTCTATTGTGTTCTCTCCATTGGTGGCGTGCATGCATCATCATTGTTTTCAGCACGGAACCCAATGGCCTCGTCTAGGAAGGTTAAAAAAAAAACGGTTTTCCGTACATGTTGCTATGGTAGCTAGGACACTCTCTCACGGGGGACACTCAGTAGTCAGAGTGGGGTATCGGTGACGCGTTAAAACTTGCGTATTGTCGACAAGGATAATTCATTCTAGAACTCTCTATTCAGTACGATTAGTGTTATTTTGGTTAATGGGCTAGTTGTACCGTACGCAATCCCTGCCTACCCAAATATAATTAACCCCGTCTACGTGGGGGGGGGGGGGGGGTTTACTACCCCTTTGCAGGTTTTTCCCCGGTGTAAAGAACTGGTGTCCCCCATGAGAGAGTGGTCCTCAAGCCACACGTACGGAATAAACCGTGACCTGTACACGAGCCATTTGGGTACGTGCTGAAACAAATGATCATACAGCACTCATGGCGAACACAATAGACAGATGGGTGGTAGGACACTCAGTCACACGACACTGTATTATATGACACACCGGCCTTGCTAACAACCACTTTTTTTTGAAATTATTTAATGAATTGTCAATTGATATTTTCCACTCCTTTTCATCCCAAAACAAACAGCCACCGGGGATCGGTAAGATACGGGGTGATACCAAAGTGATGGATGTGGGGGGGGAGGCCTTCGGAAGTGAAGTACCACCATGCGTAGCAACCAGGAATATCACAGACATTTATTTGTGGTCCTCCTATTTTCATGCGGTTGTTTGGCTCTACTTGATTGAAATTACTAGGTGTATATTGAGCGCTTTTAGTGCTATATAATGTTTTTGAGTCGGTAAATTGCAAATTATCAATTTTGTACCTTATATTCAGTATTTAGGTCAAACAAGCGAAATCACTGCCTTTTCCCTTCCCTATTCTATACAAAAACAGTCCCCCCTATTCTACGCGCGCATGGCCCTTTCACGTATGGTCCGGTCACGATGAGGCTTTAGTTTTTTAAACAGACTGTGAGTAAAATAAATGGAGGTGATTTGAAAATTACATACCCAGTGAACCTCGCAACCCACATCCCACTGGATTCTCCACTTTGAGATTTCGCCCAAGTAATCACTCGATCAAGATATGTATTTCCCTCCGATGACGTGGATAGATTCGTCTTTAGTACGAGAAAAAAATGGATATATTTTCAATGGATATGCAATTCTAATTATATTGCGCCGAATCAAGTAATACATGACATAAGAAAAACATTTAATGTTTAATAATTAAAAGGTTTTATTAAAATAATGGCGCGCATGCATTTGTTTCAGGTCTGCTGTTCAAGGTGTGTGCAGACACGACAATAGTTTTACTAAAAAATGTGTAACCACAATGCTTTTTATCAATGGTGCATCATTCTTCCGATTGTATCCCGAGACTTCAGAGCGTAGTTTCCCCACAATACACGTACGTCTCTGCTTACAATGGTTTAGTGTAGAAAGCGGAAGTGCAATCGCTAGTGAATTCGGCAGTCTCAACGGCCGCCGAATCCGACTGCCGAATTTACTGGGGACAGACTTATATTCCGAAGGGTTATTTCTCCGAAGGGTTTTTATCCCGAAGGGTCGTTTGTCCGAACACACTATTCTAGGAAGTCCATATTTCCGATAGGGTTTTCTTCCGAAGTGTTATATGTCCGAAAAGTTTTACTCCGAAGGGTCGTTTGTCCGAAAATAGTGTTCGTTTTTCCGAAAGATCATTACTCCGAACGGTTAATTTTCCGAAGGTTTATTCTTTCGAAAGGGTTTTCTTCCGAAGGGGCATTTATCCGAAAACAAAAAAGTGGTCGTTAGTCCGAAACATAAATTAAGTTCTTTCTTCCGAAAGGGCGCTTCTCCGAAAAAATAACAAGGATTTTTGCTCCGAAGGGGCAATGTTCCGAAAAATATATGAGGGTTTTAAATCCGATGGGTTTTTAGCCCGAAGGGGCGTTTGTCCGAAATTCGGACAAACGACCCTTCGGAACAATAATCTTCATTTCTTTTTCGGACAAACGACCCTTCGGATTAAAAATTCTTCGGAACATAACTCCTTCGGAACAAAAACCTCTTTAAAATGCGTTTTCGGACAAACGCCCCTTCGGAGTAAAAATCTTTCGGAGAAAAGACACATTACTTATTTTTCGGATCAATGCCCCTTCGGACAAAATGCCCTTCGGACAAATTGCCCTTCGGAGAAACGACCATTCGGAGAAATGACCCTTCGGGATTAAACACCTTCGGAATATATTACCTTCGGATCAATTGCTCCTTCGGACCAAAAACCTTTCGGATCAAAAACCCTTCGGAATATAGTCCTGCACCCGAATTTACTAGCACTTGCGCTTTCGCGTTTTACACTAAGCCCTCTCTGTTGACCTACTGTCTGAACTAGCGTACGCGGCGGGAACGACCTGAAGATAGCGCGAGCGCCCGCCTCACTATCCACGCCCGCTCACTGGGACGCTATTGATAATCATAATTTGAAAAAAGACACAATGAAAGCAAACATTCCGACTTGGCCAGGAATAAAAAGAGCAATTCCTTTTATCAGTTTGATAGCAATCGAAATGATTCGCTTTAGTGGATTTGAAGAAATAAACCTCTACATTCCAAGTCTGTTTGGTTGATTACGTCACTACAGAGTAACGTAATCAAAATGCCACCCTTAAAATTAGCTTTTAACAATACAAAATCATTGAAATTCCATGTTTTGTTAGAGCACGGCATTAAACCTGCAATTATTGTTTTAAAATGTTGCCAAATCACAAAGGTAGCACAATAGGTTGCTGAGAAAATATACAAATACGTAAAACTCATTTTGTCCATTTCCAATGGCATTTCCACAGTTGTGTGATCTACTGCACCAATTTGTGCTTGCCCTACCTTTGCAAGGACAGAAAGCACACATTTTGACCAAAGTAAAGATTATGGTGATGAGTGGTGCAATTTATTCCATTTCCTATTGACACACGTGTTTAAATATTAAATATTTTATTTATTTCATATTTATGATGCTGAAAAGTTGAAAGTGAAACTGTACTGATAGAATAAAAAAGAATACAACTTTTTAGTTTGGGTGTTTACATTTTGTAAAAAGAAGAGTAGCTATACCAGATTCACGTTCTCAGGGCATCACTCGATCGCTTCAGTAAGCAGGCGTATTCGACATAGAGGGGAATGTTCCAATCTGAAAAGTCATTTTGAATCGACCGTTTGTGAAACCTTATATCAACATTCTCTTCCACGGTCAGAGTATACCGTCCCTCTGTGTATGGAAAATAAGCTAAAATACGACAAGATTTGAGACTTTCTCAAGGCTGAACCCAATCAAACGTAAATTGATTCGCAAGAAAATAGAAAAGAACATAAAAGACATGTCGGTCCGCCTTCTTCTTAGCGTATCCACAAGTCATTGGTAATGGCTTGTGGTGGTGTCAGGATTTATGAGAGCACATTTTGTGTAATGGTGGGTTGCTACGGTAAAACATACTGTCGATTGTAAGCAAATTTGTGTGGCATGGTGCGTAGATATTATTGATTGTCAAATGTTAATATTTAAATGAATACATACCGTCGATTGTAAGCAAATTTGTGTGGCATGGTGCGTAGATATTATTGATTGTCAAATGTTAATATTTAAATGAATAGTGCAGACAATGTTCTATACTTGGAATATTAGAAAATAAATAAATTTGAATCTACAAATAAATTAGGCCTTCGGAAGTACTCCGTGCTCGGATACGGCTATGGGTTTTACGTGTCGGGTGGAAAAAGTGTTGGCGCTATTCCCAAGCCTGTATCTCGAATTTATCCTGTATCGTTATCAAATTACCTGATTTTTAAAAATTGTCATCTTTTTTGATATAGAAATAATCTTCAAAACATCAAATATGATGTCACGTGGGTTTAAGTCATTTTAGCGTTTATTTCAATGGAGCGTCATTTGGTGGTGTGCGCCCTTAATTCAACTTATAAGCTGAGTCCGGGTCCCGCGTGTATCCATGATACGGACCTCCTAACATGGCCCCGCATTTTAGACTGGGGACGGCTGGAAACATTCATTAGTTTACCCATACTCTTTTCGACACTGACTGCTATGTACCTGTACAGTGTAACTCTCTGTAGCAGAGACCGCCGGCTCATGTCCCTCCGAGGACGGGTGCTTTCATAATTCATTTGCCCAATTCCAAGTGAACCATGGATGAGAGCGGTATTCTGTATTAATCAATAGCTCGTATACAGATCAAATCCCAGAATTGAGCACCCGAATAAATTCAAGCAAGTGACCCCCACCGGGATCGAATCCGGGATTTTTTTGGTAATTTGCCTACAGGTGGGCACACTAACCGCTAGGCCATGCTCTCGGTCCGCCATCAGTAAGCTAAGAATGAGATTTGTTACACTGTTGTTATTGCAAAGTTTGTTTACATAAACATAAACAGAGGCCCTATATCCTGAATGCATTTTGACGCACTTTTCAAAAATCACGACCCCTTTACGGGAAAGTGCTCCATATCTAACAACATAAATACCGCCTGCTTCACTTTTTGCAGTGATCGTCAGGTTGCTAGTCCATTTTCTAGTCATATTCCTCTGGAACGTAAGGATATAGGGTTATTATTTTTCTGATGTTAAGCATTCAACACGGCAGCTGACTTTTTTTTAGACAGTCAAAGAATAATAAAAGAAAATATACACTCAAGTACCAAGGGTTTTAGTGATTAAATAGGTTGACAGCCTGACAGGACCCCTGAAACAGATTTTAAGTGCTGCAACAAGCCTTAAGGAGAGGAGGCCAAGACAGAGTTTGTACCGGGGTCAAATTGTTTAAATTGATCCAATTGTATTGAAAAGTATACCACGTTTAAAATGTGTCTAACCATAACATTCAAAGGTATAGTTTTGTAATATGGACAGCCTAAAGTTTCAGAGTGATATGCTAAAAACAGCAAAATTCAATAAAAAGGGTCAATTTCAGTTGTACAGGTTCAAATTTCAAGTTGCTCCCGATTTTTGATTTAAAAATGTATGCAAATATTGCTGAGCTTATAATATTTCAAAATAAGGATAGTTTTGAGTGTCTCAAATGCTTGCTTAACAAGTGGGGGAAACAAGTCAAGCACCAGTTAATGCAATTTACGTTGACCTTCTGTGCCCCTACATCGGAAACTAAGCATTTCTGGACTATCTACTATAATGCATGTCAACACACTGGGATGTTATACAAAATCACCTTGTAGCCATTGCACATACGACCTTCTGGCACTCACAAGAGGAGTTTTCTCTGGAGACACACCCTTTAAATTCCTTTTAGCATATTGCACGCAATGCTTCTGAATCTTAGAAATATCTTACCTGAGTACCACGGCACACGTTTAACCATCGACAGAACCTGTCAATCACCTATCCAACTTAGTCCATAAGTAACCTTGAATAGTAAAATAAACATTACGAGTAGTAGTAGTAGTACTTCTACAATAACTATAATTCCATAATTTGTTGGTATGGTCTAATATTAATGTTAGCAAACCAGGTAAGAAAATGGTCATGTAACTGCGCTTAAAGCATAAAAATACACTTTTTTTAGGATTGCCCCTTTTTTTTAAAATGGGAGGTTTTGCACAGTTGCATTGGTAATGTGCTATTAAAGTACACCTGTGAATGTTTTAAGGCTAGAAATTCTCGATGTGTCTCAAAAGAGGATTTTGTAATTAGAATCAATTAATAT
Source organism: Ophioderma brevispina (assembly GCA_023653785.1). Taxonomy (NCBI): domain Eukaryota; kingdom Metazoa; phylum Echinodermata; class Ophiuroidea; order Amphilepidida; family Ophiodermatidae; genus Ophioderma; species Ophioderma brevispina. The sequence goes on along the minus strand of JAMKCH010014786.1, from coordinate 578 downwards.
CGATCGCCGATAATAATTCAACGGCTGCTGGAACGTCCTCCAGTATAAAGTACTAGGAATAGATCAGTATGTCCCTACACGCATATCATTAGCTGTTTCCGATCGCGCTCACCCAAGTCAAGTTCATAATTTTGTGAGGTTTTTATCGCTCCGACAGTTGCCTATAGATTCGTGTGTTGAGTAGTTTTGATTATAGATTCAATCTACTCTAAACATTTTTTTTTATTTTTGTGCATTTGTTAGATCACAACACAATGGCATATGTGTCACATCGAATAGCGAAAAAGTTTGGGAATAAATATTTCAGGATCAAGAGAATCGAAAGAAATATAAACGGTGCTCAGATCAGAAATGCACTTTCAAATCAGGCCAGAAACAACCGCAAGCGCCGTGGAAAGCGTTATAATCCACTAACATAGTTCCTTTACGACAATAAAATGTAATAGAACAACGAAATATGATAATAGATGTAAGGGGGGAATATCGATAAGTCTATAAATAGGCAAAAGTTTTTTGTTTTTCCCCCCCCCCGTTTTTTTGAAAGCTTAGCCCTTCATTCGGTATACGTAAAATGCTAT